>LOJH01020250.1:0-10648 GCA_001685095.1 Ellobius talpinus
ATATATATATAATGTACCATTTGAGGTTCTGAAATTGCCTTCAAAACTGAAGCAGCCAATATCAAATGGCGCTTCATGCTGTTCACTGCCTGGCAAGTGAAAGTATAGTCTTCCAGAGTAGACTATTTGGGGTATAATCTACAGACATTTTACTGTATTTTCCCCAGCTCGACAGAAGAGTTTGACTGTGTCAAGACTTTATATGTGTGTTACTTTCCAGAAATCCAGCATCAGTGATGTTACAGTGGAGTTTCCATCACACAAACCTTGTAAGGCTCAGTGTGCAGAAGAACAATGTGTTGGAAACACAGACGGTTAGCCAAGAAGTCTTCGTAAAGTGGACGGTGGAACCTGGTTTTCTTTATTGTTGAAGGGCTGTCTGTGAAGACACCGGGTTATACACTCACACACATTTCTCTAATAAAACCTCTTCTTTCTTTTTCTAACAATGACTCAAGAGGAACCATGAGGAAGGTACCTTGGTCAAAAGCTTCTACAGGTGTTGGAAAGATGACTCAGCAGTTAAGAGTGTGGGCTGCTCTTCCAGAGGACTGGGGTTCCATTTCCAGTACCCACATGACTGCTTACAAGCTCCAGTTCCAAGGGATCCAGTGCCCTCTTCTGGCTTCTAAAGACACTGTGTTCATGTATTATACAGACATATATGCAGTCAAAACATTATAAATATATATATACATATATGAGAAAGAGAAAGAGGGAGGGAGGGAGGAAGGGAGGAAGGAAGGAAGGAAATTAAAAAAAATACTGACCAGAAGAAATTTTGGAAATAAATAGTGTGTTTGGCTTACAGGTTGCATGTCATTCACCACTGAGGGAAATCAAAGCAGGAACCTGGAGGCATGAACTGAAGCAGAGACAATAGAGGAATGTTGATTGTTGAATGTTGATTGCTGGCTTGGTCCCCAAAAATTGCTTACCTACCTTCTAAGATACCCCAGAACCACCTACCAAGGGTGATGCTGCCCAAACTAGACTGGGTCTTCCCATGTCAATCATTCATGAAGAAAATGCCCTTACATGCTAATCTGATGGAGGTAATTCCTCAGCTGAGGGTTCCTCTTCCCAGGTGACTCTAGTTTGAGTCAAGTTGACAAGAGATAGCCAGCGCAGTGTGGAAACACAGAAATCCGTGCCAATCTCAGTCAAACATGTCCTTCCTTGGAACTTCAAAGGTATCAGAGATTAGGAAGTAGAGGACAGAAACACACCCAACAACAACATGTGAAGGGATCAGGAACACACCGAACAACTACATGTGAAGTTATCTGGTGTGCAACAATACAGAATTCTTTGTATCTTTTTTTTAAAAAATATTTCTTTTACTTTTGAGATTATACAATAATTATATCATCCTCCCTTTATATCTTTTTAAGGCATTATTTTTTCTTCCTCTTTTACTTTCTGCCTTTTTCTATCCTCTCAGTTTCCCCAAGGAAAACAACATATAAGACTATACAATTTGAAAGCAGTCTTTTGACAATAATGTTTAAGTAAGTGCTATATATCACAGTGTAATAAAGTCATCTTTGTTTTGACCTAACTTCAGATAAGAAAAACATCACACATTAAAAATATTTTCATCTGCTCAAAGTTCTAGGAAAACTATTTATCCAAAGGCCACATGTGTCATCTTCCAAGCCATCATAGAGTTATGGTCTCAAGGCAGAGCACAGGCCATCTGGGAGAGTGACTGCTCACCACATCCCGGGATCCCCCTGGGGAAGGGCAGGGCTTTCTGGTGGCTGCCTGCCCTCTGCAGCTGCTGGCCCCATGTCCTTCCCCCTGGAATTCTTGAACTATTTGGCTTTAATTTTTAGCCACTTCTCCACAGAGGATGAACTGATAAACAAACAGAAGATCCATACAGCTAGAACCTGCATGCTTCACACATGGGAGCAGAAAATCAGAGGCCAGAGAAGTATTTCCGGTAGCACATAGAGATGACATCAAACGGAAAGACAAGTCACATTGACCAAAAGTAAGTTTCCCTGTGACTTGCACATCTGAAAGACAAACTCTGTCCACTAAGAAGAAAGGAACAAAGGGCAGGTTTAACAGTCCTTGCTCAGCTGACCCAAGTCATGATGGAAATGATAGCATAGGAAAGATTCTTTTAGCTCAGCCCCAGTTCCTGTGATTAATTCATCTTCAAATAATTATCTATAGACCAGGGACTCTTGACAAAACCAAACTGAATTTATAATACCAGCCAGAAATTACTTAACTCTGTTTTGACAACTGATACAGAAAAATGTCATAAAATCTTGTTGAAATTATGGAAATATCTATTCTTTGTTGTTTCTATGGTCTTGGCTCATGAGTCATAGGGTGATATCCTGGGATCTTTCATTCTTCTGGCAAAGCCTGTAATAAAGAACAAAGAGGTCAAAAAAAAATCCAATGCCTAGAGAATTCTAGAACAGGTGCTCCCTGGATGCCCTGCTTCTGAAGGAACGAGGCTAACATGTGGTCCTTGTGTGGTCTGAGGGATGTGCCTGTTTTGGGGACTATTCATCCCATGGTTTCCAATGCTTTGGACTCTACTGGTTATCTAAGATACAAGTTGGTTTTCTAGTTCGCATGACAGAAAGAAAGCCAGCTGTCCCAGGTTAGGAGCTGGCCTGGATAGTGGTTCCGTGCTTTAATATGTAAGCAGTAAAGTTGATCATTAACCTTCAATAAGGAAGCATGCAGGACACTGCGCACTCTTCAGGAAGAAATAAGCCCCGCAGGGTTAGCTGAGCGGGAAGGCTGCCCAGAACATGTCCCCTGCTATAAGATTAGTTTGGGAATTAGGGATTTACGGTGCTTATCCCTCTGGATGAGGCTTGGCAGGGTTCCCTGGGACTGCAGAAATAAGCTGCTAAGGGGTGAAAGAAAGCAAAGCCTGGAGCAGCTGGATGACAGGCTCTCCTGTGTCTGAGTCACATGGACGTCAAGTTCTGAAGTCTACCCAGGTGCTAGCCTGGGCAGAGTTTCTGCATAAGGACATCACCACGGACCCTCTGTGCATTCCGGTGGGCAGGCTGGGAAGACGGTGGTCAGCTTCACACTGGGAATGGAAGTGAGACACGGTGGAATGGAAGCACTGTCCACTCAGCCCCCTGCAAAGAACTCCATGGTCCCTCACCTCTTAAGGTGCCTGTATCCACCAGATTCGAAACGAAGATGGAACGAGTTTATTAATAGCTACATGGATGACAGACAGGGTGAGAACTGTTTTAAGACTACAGATATTCCTCCAAATAAACACCTCCGATGCATGAAGGCAAAGGGGATGGATCTGAAGTGCTGGAGTAACATCAAGATTTCTTCTTCAAAGAAAAAATCCATCAGGACGCACCTCCATCCAAAAACACAAAAAAAGCAAGACAAGGTTGTAGCAGCACAGGGAGGTCACTTTTAAGAGCTGCTTTGAAAGGGGGTGCCTGCTTTAGGAAGAGAGTTTTCTTGTTAGGGTAAATGAAGCCATTTTTAAAGTTAGCGTACAAATTCTCTTCGTCATCCACAGACACCACATGGAGTGTCTTAGCCTGCTCTTTGGTGGCCTGTTGTCCTTTACAAAAGGAAAATCTATTTCAATCACATTATTAATGGCTTAGTTTTCTAGTATTTTGATAGAACACATAACTTAGTGATGTTGTCCTACCTCCGTCCCCCCTCCCTCTCTCCTTCTCTCCTTCCATCTCTTTCTTCCTCTCTCTTTCTTTTCCCTCGTTTTCTTCTTACCATTTTTATTTCTCTTCCCTACTTCCCCCCTCTTTTCCTTCCCTGCCTTCTTCCTCCCACCCCTCTTCCACACTGAAAGAGACCTAGCAGGTCAGAATAGCCTGGATTTCACAGTATTCATCAAGAACATGTTGTCTGTGTGTGTCCCGTGCGTGCGTGGGTGCGTGTGTGTGTGTGTGTGTCTTCAATTGCACACACCTGTGAAGGGCAGAGGTCAGCCTCAGGTGTTATTCCTCAGAAACCATCCCCCTTGGTTTTTGGAGACAAGGTCTAGCATCTTGCCCTGGCCTGGAGCTCTCCAAGTAGGTTATGCTGACTGCCAATTAGCCCAGGACCTTCTTCTCTTTACCTCCCAAGGGCTAGGGTCACAGGCGCATGCCACTGTGCATGGCTTTTTATGTGGTTTGGGGGTACAGAACTCAGGTCCTCAATAAAGTCCTTACATAGTAAGCACTTTCTACTGGCTGACCAATTACTTCATCTCCCAGAACCCACCTTTGAAAGAAGACAAGGGAAACAGAAACTCCCAAGTTCAGACTCCTGAGCCTGGGTTGCTAATGTGACCCAGTTCTCCTCCAAGCTGCAGAAACATCAGTTGAGAGCCACTTTCCTAGTACGCCTGAGCTATGAAGACAACTTTCACATTGTCAACAATAAACAGAGGCTATATCAGCCCCTTCGAAACATCATGCATGGTCCTGAAGGAAATATCCATTGCATGTCTTCTGAATGTTTACTGTAGCGATTTCCAGGAAGATCTCTGTTGTCTGGATAGCATCATTTTGATGGGGTGTCCTTTCTGCTCACATTGGACTGTTAAAAAGCACAGTCTGGTATGGTTTGGTGACATGTTTCTCCGGCTCAAGAATTATAGGAGCTTAGCATGATGTGCTAGCAAACACCTGTGTTCTTAGCACTTGTGAGGTTGGAGTGCGAGAATGAGTTCTGGGCCAGACTGGTCTGCATACCAGAACCCTGTCTGAACAAAAGGAGAGAAAGGGAAGGAGGAGGAGAAAGAGGGGGAGGTGGGAGGGAAGAGGAGTATAGGAGAAGGCGGGAGAGGAGGAGGACAGGGAAGCTAATTTGAAATGTCTGTGCATGGCATTCATCTGGCCTTGAGTATTGGACTCTTGTCTCCTCACAACTCAGCCTGTGACTCCAGTGTATTGGGTCCTATAAGCTCTCAGCATTGAATGTCATAGAAACTGTAGACAGGCCTCGGGGTGTGAGGAAAGGCCTCTGAATATGGTGACGAGATGACACAGCTCATACAGCTTTCATTTCAAGCAAGGAGCGATCACATCATGAATGTTAGCCTCTCCCCACACCACAGGATAATAAGGGGCAGACAGATCCATGTGTATGTCTTGCATTAAGCTCTGCACCCATCCAGGGCTGCCAGGCATGGTCTAAGGCCGTCAGTTCTGTTGAATGATACATAAGCAACAAACATTTCAGTGTGAGACCCATGCATGTGTCTGACTTACAGGCATGTGTCTTACATTCATGTGTCTTATTTACATGCATGTTTCTGACTTACATACATGTGTCTTGCTCACATGCATGTGTCTTATTTACATGCATGTGTTTTACTTAACAGCCATGTGGTTTACTTACATACATGTGTCTTACATGCATGGGCCATACTTATTTTAAAAATATTCTCATTAGTCATTTGAAAATCAGACTTAAATAGTAATACTGATTTTCTTTGCATTCCTCAACATGGCTTCCCTATGGTTTAACATACTCACCCATCATACTCAGTCATCTGACAACATATTGTTCAATTGTCTTCAATCAGGTTGCGTCCTTTCAAAGATATGAATGAGAATAATTTTGATTGAGGACTTATTAGCTGATTCCACCCTAAATTATGGCGTTTCCATATTCAGAAACCTGAGGAAGTCAGCCCAGGTTTTACTCTCAGTTTGGCAAAGGCAAAATGAAGCCTAGGGGCTGGAAGGATGGCTCAGCACTCACTGCTCTGGCAGAGGACCAGAGTTTGGTTCCCAACACCCCCCCTCTCCCCCTCCCCCCCGGCAGCTCACAAACACTGCTCCGAGGGATCTGGCACCTCCTTCTGTCTTCTCTGTGCATCGACATCCACACACTGATACACACACAGAGAACAGAGGCACTTGCACACACCCAAATAATAAATGCTTTTAAAATGAAGTCCAGCAAGCATCATGTACAATCTTATATAAACCAATTAGCAAGCATGCCTTGATTAATCAAGTAATTGATTGGTGAAGGGAGACAGGCTCTCGCGTAGCCCAGGCTGACTCAAACAGCGTATCCAACTACAACACCAGCTTTCCAATCCTCCTGCTTCTGCCTTAAGAGTGCCTCACCACACCTTGTTCATGTGGTCCTGGGGATCAAACTCAGGGCTTCATATGTGTGAGGCAAGCACCGTGCCCACTGAACTACACTTCCCACCCCTGAGACCTCATTTGAAGCTATCCATGCGGTCAGGTCTTTTCTCACTGTGTATTTTATATTGTTATTATCTTAAGTTCATAAAACCCCAAAGGATACACAAGCAACAGTCTCACTCCTTTGTTTTTTTCTTTTTTACTTTTTATGAAAATGTATCTTCACAAATCCTTGCCTGGAATACTGGCAAAAAGCCAGGGAGAAAAATCCAGCAGCCAACAACTGACTGGAATGAATTACAGATGAAGTACAACTTAGCGCGACATTCTCCAGAGGTGAAATTGTATGGCTTTCGGATTCATTTTATACACAAATTATAAATTACTGAATGCAATATTAAACAATCCAGTTTCCGAAGCGTTTTCACTCTGAGTTACTCCAGTGCGACCGAGCAAAGGGGACATGCGGCAGGGGAACGTTTTCTTAGGTTATTCAATCTCCTTCAGGCTTCTGCCCAGGGCCAGCAACAAAAACGGAGCAGCCCCCATCCCATCCCACCCCAGATCCTCGAGGCTTGCCTTCCCCCTGCTGCTTTACTTCCTCTCTCTTCCCTTCTGCCCACAAACCCTGCTCTTGTGGCACAGCCTAGGAAGGGAAGGTGGGGTGAGAACACAGCCTGAGGAGCCCTGCTGGCTTTCCCAAGGCGGATCTGGCCTGCAGTCAGCACAGACTCCAGCAGAGGCCTCTGCCTCACAGGAAATACTCCATTTTCTGCGGGTCACCTTCAGAAGTGGACCCAGGCAGCCTGGCGGGGACCAGTAGAACAACAGACAAAGGCACTTGGTCTTCCTTAGCCCTTTGTCTTGTGGAATTTTCACAAATAAGGACGAAGCGCTTATTTTTGGTGTGAGCAAAAAGAAAATACATAAAAACCAAATCTAGTCAATTCATAGTGACTTAACGCACAAACACAATCACTCCATATATACTGGTTAAGGACGCAAGTTATGAAGCCACAACAGCTTTTTCCTTTTATTCCAAATTGTCTTTAAAATAACTGAAGTGTTATGGAAGTCACGGTGTCCTTCTGTGTTCATTCTTTGGAGTCCTGTCACAGGAACAGATGGAGTCCGGTCACTGGAATATTTATCTGTCATTCTAGCCTCGATGGATCAAAACCTGAGAGGTGTCCCATGGAGTCAGCATGTATCTAAACCGCCTTTGCTCTGCATGAGGAAGGGATCAGAGAGCATTTAGGAGCACCTGGGTGGGTGCTCGGGTTGTGTCAGACTTAAGTCTGCCAGAGCAGGAAGGACCCGGGATTGGCTACTGAGGAGATGGCTACACCTTGGAGAAGTGAATACATTTGTACCCACTGTTTGTGGTGAGGTGTGGTGTACGCAGGCTTTCCTGTGGCTGCTATAACTACTACAGATATTGCCCCTAAAACATCAGGAATTCATCCTCCTGCGTTATTGGAGATTCAAACTCAGAACACCATTGTCACTGCGCTGAAGTCAAGGGGACAGCAGGGTCTGGCTACTAGCAGATCCTTTATAGGAGGAGGGTTTTCTTTCTTCTTTATCTTCAGGGGCCTCCAACATTCCTCAGCACAAAGCTTCATCATTCCAGTCTCCAAGGCCAGGAGGTTAGAGATGCCCACGGCCTCACCTTCTCCTCTGTAGACCTGACCTTTCCCACAGCTCTCGTGGGAACACTTGGTGGAGCCTGTGTGTGTTTGCCAGGGCTGACACAGTAAAATCCCATCCTGCTGATTGTGTGGCTTATACAGCAGCCTCCTGTATTCCCACAGTCCTGGAAGCTGGAAGTTTAAGACAGAGGTCAGTTTGTTCCCCCGGGGCCTCACAAAGCACCTCGCAGGGGTCTGCACCTGCACGCACATCCAGCTGTCTTCCTGTGCTGACCCGCTCCTCCCCTGAGGATGCCCGGCAGACCTGGCCAGGCTCAGCTCAGCAGCCTCCCTTTCACTTAATTACAGCCTTCTTGATTCCAAATGCAGGCCTACTCTGAGACGCTGAGGGGCGGGGCATCAGCGCTTCCATTTGGGAGATATAAGTCAGTAAGTAGAGGCCTGGGGTACTCGCTGTCATGTCAACATCCTTAACACACTTCCATGTACTTGCCACACAAGAAACTCAGGTCCCAAGGATTAGGGCTTGTGTTTGTTGAGAGCCACTGTTCAGTTACGAAGATGGATGTAGGAGTGGACCAGGCAACCAGCACCCAGTATCTCTGCTCATGGTGGCAGACCCCACCTCCAAGTGTCATTTTTACGCAGAGTGAACGGAAAAGGCACAGAAGAGAATCTGGACCAAAGTGAAAAACTGGTGGGAAGCACCAGACATTGGGGTCAAGGAAGGAGAGCTCAAACAAAAGTCCAATTTTCAGAATGATCTTTCTACTTCAGTGGGCACTGAGATTGATGGTCAGGAGATTTGACTGGGTGACACTGTTATGGCAGGCCAAATACCACATGACCAGAGCCAGAGTGGTGTCTGAGGGAGTGGAAAGCTTGGGCAGAAGACTCCAAAGAAGAAACACAGAGACCCGAGTCTGAGTGGAGCAAAGAGGCAAAACAGACAGGAGAAAGTCCAATCCTTCCACGTTTGTAGGCACCATCTTCACCACCATTGTGTGGATCCACATATGAAAGATTAACTCATGGCTCTTCAGACTTCAGAAGCACACAGTGATAAAATAATAGAATCTGGTGATGATCGATCGAAGCCGCACGGGCCTGGGACGGTGGCAAAGCATACCTGGGAACCCACGCAAAGGCACTGGGGAAAAGGGCGTGGTGTCCCCCGATGGGCTGATTGGAGGTTGGGTTCTATTGAAGCAGCCCTGAACACCGATCCCAGGGTCAGTAAGAGTAAGGTGGGGAAACACAAAGGAAGCAGGATGGAGAACCAAGTGACAGCAGCGAGGGGCGTGTCAAAGTCATCAATCCTTCTGCCACCTCTAGGGACTGGTGTGGAGAATCTGCCATGGAGTGGCCCGCCCAGAAAAGAAGAGATCCAGGAAACCAGCACACCAGGTGCCAAAGACCATGCAAAAAACAAAAAATCAGACCCTGTTGTTGTCACCGTTAGCAGCAGACTTAACTAATATAAATTCCTGCCTTCCACATACAGGCCTTAGCCCAAGCTCTTACATGAGATGTCAGTGTGGTTAAATCACCAGTGGCGAGCCCGGTATTTAGTATGTTTCAGAACGAGTCAGCCCAAGATCACATCCTAAAGAAAGTGTCTCTGGCTCCAGGAATTAGGGGGCTTTTCTCTTCCGCCTCCTAAGAGTTTTCCCACTTGGGGTTTTGGCTTCTTGCCCTCTAAGGCTGCATTCCAATCCTGATGGATATTTGACTGCAAACAGGGCATTCTGACCCTGAAGTGACAGACAGTTCCTTCCCTCATTTCCTTTTCAAGTTATCAATGGAAGTCTCTCCGTTTCTGTTGCAGATGGAAGACTGCTTCAACCTCTGATAAATTAAAGTTTAAACAGGATTCCTAAAGGCCCAGGACTCTAAATAGTGCACTCTGGGGATCATCAGGGAATCCCAGGGGTATGCCTGTCACCATCACCTGCCTTTCTCCAGGCTTAGGTCTGAGCACCCTGACATGGAGGCCTCCAGGCAGCTCTGGAATGTGGCCATAGGCATCTCTGGTATCTTTTAAATGTCAAGAGAGCAGAGGTTCTCTCATCTGCTGTCACTGTAGGACTGACAATTAAAGCCGCCTGCTCTTCATTCCCTCTCCAGGGGCATCTTCCATTTTTCACCAACTTCCTGTTGCTGACAGCTGAGTTCCTCTGTCTCCCTGATGCGGTTAGGTCACCTCCAGGCTCAGACCATCCAGTGAACGGCTGACCCCTTCCCCAGCCAGCCCAGGGTGCCTTTGCCACAGGAGCACCAACCTTAGTAACCTGGACCCTGAGCACACATCTGCCTTGAACAGTGTTGACCAGGACTGGGCAGTGATCCCAGGACCAGTTCATTGGCCTGGCCTCATTTAGGATGTTATTGTGTAAGAGAAAGACATAAAGAAATGGAAAAAAAGGAATAAAGACAGAAGGAAGAGGAGGAAGGGGAAGGAAGGGAGAGGGAGAATACAAAAGGGAAGGAAGGAGGAAAGGGGGAAGGGAAAGGAAGAAGAAAGGAAAGAGTAAACACAGAAGGGAAGAAAAGAGGGAGAGAGGATGGAGGGATGGAGGGGGAAGAAGGGATCGAAACAAGGAGCAGGGACAGGGACGGGGCAGTGTTCTCTTCACTCTGACACATCACTAAGATCTTAGTGATCAAACAGTGATCCTACAGTCACTAAATGTCCTTATCACCAGGTGTATCTTAAAAGAGCTGCGATGTCAGATGAAGAAAGAGCAGAAAGTGTATGGATCCCAAGTGTAGAGACTCCAGGGCACACTGCAATGAACTGACTCCTCAAGCAGCTCTCCGAGATTTGCTGGCCTATGCACGATTCCTCTCTTACCCCTATGCACG
>LOJH01020250.1:10813-20834 GCA_001685095.1 Ellobius talpinus
ACCCCTATGCACGATTGCTCTCTTACCCCTATGCACGATTGCTCTCTTACCCCTGGCACTGCAACTGCAGGATCAAACAGCTGGAAAAAAGCCTTCTGCTACCAAGAAGAAAACCATTTTACATTTCCGGGCAGAGTTTTCTCTCTGTCCAAAGCCAAGACCGATAGATGTCAGATACTTCACAATTTCACAACATGGAATTTGAATGAATTTATTGGCCCACTTGTAAGCAAAGCAAAATTTCTAGAAATTCTTAGGAATAAAATTTATGTGTTTCACTGATCTGAACACAATTTAAAATGCCTATCAGATGTGGTAATAGGCCTTTTTGGATTTATTTGTGCATTTCTAAGAAAGATTAATGAAAAACTCTTTTTGGTTTTGGTACTTAAAAATCAACAATCCAGGGTCCCAGACAGGTAGCATTTGCATAGGGTTGACAAAATCTGGCTTACTTTTGGTGCAGCAAATTAGTTACCTAGGGGACTGGCTTAGTTTGGGTTCTGGAATACTGTAGATGGCACCTACGCCTTTGGTGGCACACTTACAGAAGAGCCGTGCACTCAGCCTGTGTGGCTCATGAACACAAAACTAGGGCGGTCAACTCTCTCCATCTTGTTTCTGAGCTCATGAAGCAAAATGTCAAAAGCACATGTGCCTGAACATTAGGAGATTGCAGCCACTCTTTACACCTGAAATCCCGATGTCACTGAGGCCACCGAACTGCTTCTGTCCCCAGGGCAGTTGAAGAGGCTCAGGGTCCTCTTCTGTCACAGACAAGGAGCTGCAGCCATTGACTCTTCTCACTCTTCTCTTTGAAAAGTGAGGTCAACGTGATTAACATTCATTTTCTAGGCCCTTCTTTATAAATATCAAACAACTCACTATCAACCCAAAAAAGAAAATGATTCCTCTTTTTTATATGTTCAATTGATTTTATTTTTAAATATTCTTCATACAATATATTTTGGTCATGCTTTCCCCTCTCCCAAGTCTCCTCACCCAACTTTATGTTATCTCTCTCTCTATCTCTCTCTTTCTCTCTCTCTCTCTCTCTCTCACACACACACACACACACACACCAAAACAAAAGAATCCCCACAAAAATGAAAATCAAAACAAAAAGCAAAAGACAAAAAGTGTAAAATGAAGCAAAAGTCCGCAAGAAGGACCAATAGACTTTGGTGCTGGCCAGCTATTCATGGGCATGGAGGCTGCCCTAAAGTGTGATTGATATACCCAGCAATCCATTGGAAGAAAATCACGTTTCTTTTGTCAGCAAATATCAATTGCAAATAGACTGTTTGTTAGGGGTGGGACCCTGTATCCACCTTCCCCTCTCAGGGCTAGGACCTCTGGCTTGAACCTGTTTAGGTCTTGTGTGAGCATCTGGTAGAGTTTGCCTTTCAGCCCACATCAGAGGACCATGTTCTTGCAGTAGATGGGTCTAACACAGAGGCCTACAGCTGGGCAGAATGAGAGATTTTGGAGATTTGAATGAGAGATTCAGTCCTGAATGGGAAGCCTTCACTATCCCTCTCCTCAAAGTTCAGGGATCTAAGTGGAAGAGTAGGCAGAGAGATGGTAAGAGTTGTGGGGGATGGATGACGCCAAGGAAACAGGGCCTTCCAGATCCACAGAAGTGATGTGTGAATGAACTCAAGAAAAATATAGTTTTTTTAAGTTTTGATTTTTCAAGACAGAGTAGTTTTCGGTTTAGCCCTGGCTGTCTAGGAACTCTTTCTGTAGACCAAGTTGACCTTGGCCTCACAGAGATCCACCTTCCTCTGCCTCCCTAGTGCTGGGATTAAAGGCGTTCACCACCATTAGGTTTTTTTAGGGTTTTTTTTTGGTATTTTGAGACAGGGTTTCTCTGTAGATTTGGTGCCTGTCCTGGAAGAAAACAATTCTTAAACATATCTACAGACATGCTTTCTCATAAGCTGTACCTTTAAGAGGCAGTGCTCTGACACCTCAAAGCCATGCACCATCCTGTGTTTCTGATGAAACTGTAAAACCCACTCCAGGAAAGTCACCAATGCAAGACAGGAGACCATGAAATTAGCCTCCAAACAGAAGAAAGGATGAGAGAAAATAAAAAGGAGGGAGGAAAAAGAAGGGAGAGGAAAGGAAGGAAGAAGCCATTAAACAAAATGGGAGATTCATTTGCTGGAAGAGAAGCAATGTCCACACAAATGAGAACAAACAATAAGTGAAAGAGGCCTTGCATGGAAAAAGATGGTCTTGAAAGAAATCTACGTGATTATCTCAGTCTCCACTGAAAAGACAAAGGTAATGAAAAATATAAATACAAGAAACCAAGATAAGAGCCGGTGTCTATCTGACTTAATTCAATATAGAATAAGAAAATGAAACTGGAATGGTATTGGGAGTAGAAACAGGAGCCCTGAGTGGAGCTGAAGGAGGATAGAAAGCAGACAGAGACAATGAATAAAACCAAAGAGTCACAATGGAATTAAGGTCTATGATCAGGAGATTGGAAAAAAAAACACTGCCGTAAACTGCTCTGCAAAACCCAAATGAAACAAAGCCATTGTGGGACAATGTGAGTCCTGTACCTAGCTCCTGTACCAAGAGGCGTGCATGAACCCTCACCTCAGTGTGACCACTTGCAGAGGACAATTTCAGAGTGGAGTGGGAAGCCACCATAGACTCTGGCCAGGGGAAATGAAGATGTTGTCTGCCACAGGCCTCCATAGTAAACCTAGCAATGCAAAGTAAACAAAGACAGAACATAAGAGCAATCTCCTAGGGCAGCATAACTCTCTTGAGCAAAGGCTTTCACCTTCTTGTCTGAAAGGACCCCTGTATTGGGATCATATTTACTGCCTGGGCAGAACAAAATCAGGTTTGCCTGTGTATCTGTTCAGCAACAGTACAGAAAGGAAGGTCCACGAGGAGGCTCACAAACCCAGAAGAAAAGGCCAAGAAAGAGTCAGCCATGATCCTAGCCCAGCCATGAATCAGTCAATCAACTCCTTGTGGCCCAATGCATCTGGAAGAATAGTCCTTCATCTTTTCGAACTAGCAATGCCTGGGAGAAGTGCCATGGATGATGGGAAATCTCACCACTGGATGTTAAATTGATAAACACAGGATGTGTTTGCTCCTCATAACTGGCCCTTGGCAAGCTAGGAAGAGAAAGACTCTCAGGCAGCCAACTTCCTTAACTCACAATGAGGTTCTCAAGATCAGCCCAAAGCGCAAATTAGTTGTTAAGAGCAAAATGTAAGTGACATTTATGCCCCATAGCGGCCTAGTTTGGATGATTAAGTGGAAGCACACATTACACTTTGGAATCACAAAGCTCTGCCTGGCAGCAGTGATGCTCTGCTCTGTTTAGCTGGGATGGTGACACAGTCCCAGCATTGCCTGCATTTGATCCGTGATTTCCCTGAGTGAGTCTGTTGGAAAGCTGAGCCAGGAGGATGGTGAGTTTGAAGCCTGCCTGGGCTACACAGCAAGATCCTGGTTTCTTTGACAAAAACTCAGGAAGAGAGCAGCTCCTGAAAACTCCAACCTCTAGTGTTGCAAACATCAGCGCCAAAGCAGAGGCTGCCGGGCTGCGTGCAGAACATGATTTCCACACTAATTACTTTCACTGTGTTCAAGATGTTTCCAGAAGGAATTTCAAGTCAGAGTTTTACAAGGGGATTTGACTCCCTTCACACCTTTTATGGGTTTGAAGTTCATGGATATCAACATTTCAGAACAAAATAAATGCTAACAGGAAAGGTAATGGCCTCGTTGAAGGAGCTAGAAGCAGTGATGTTCACACTGTTTGTTTTGTGCTTTTTTGCTTTCAAGTTTGCCTGCCTGGCTTTTTTTTTTTCTTTTACTCCCCTGGGCAACATTGTAGAAAACCTCATAGCTTACCCAGTCAGTTTCAAATATTGTCAAAGCCTGAGGTTCATATATTAAAAATTCCAAGCTGATATAAATCAAAACATCTATGATTCTGCAGAGTATGAGCCTGCCAAATCAACAGCTCCAGGGGAAAGTGGGGGGGGGGNGGGTGCAGCCTGTGTGTGTTTTGGCCTCTGTCCTCTGTGAAATGAGCAACTATAGGAGATTGCCCAGTTTGCAAGTGATTGTGTTGGGGGAATAACTGGAGATATCATGAATTTAGGAGACAAGGTACCTCTATGCTGAAAGAATGGGAAGCATTTGAAGGAGGCTACTAGCAACAAAAAGCAATGCAAAACAAAAGTGTTTCTCTTATATTTTGGTGGATGTAATATATGACAGAAGAACAGACAATTTAGATGATGATGATAATAATAATAATAATAATAATAATAAAAGCTTAGTGGAACCCAGGGATACAAGAGATGAGATGAAGAGTGTCTCCTCCTCTTCCTCTTTTCCTCTTTCACTTGCTCTTTCTTCTCTTGTTCCTCTTCATACAATTCTTGTATCTCCTTCTTTCCTCCCCATCCTCTCTCCACTCCTCCTGCTCTTCCCTTTTTTTCATATTTATATAACCCATGATGTCATCGGCACGAGAGTACGCACAGGAATCGAACTCGGGACCTCGGCCATAGCGGCCGGCTCTCTTAACTCTGAGCCACCTAGGCAGCTGTTCTCCTGCTCTTCCTATGTTCTGCTTGTAGGTAGACTTAAGCAGTTGTCCCTAAATTGAAAGAGAGAAAGGGATTGAAGGTCCAGCTCCAGGTACGTGGTTTACAAAGCAGCTTTATGTGCTAGCATATTGTTTGTATTTTAATCAATAAAGTTTACTTGAATGCAAAGCATCCATACTGGTCAGTCATACCGGCCAGGCAGTGGTGGCACAGGCCTTTAATCCCAGCACTAGAGAGGAATATAAGATTGGAGGAGACAGGTCTCACACTCAGTCTCAGTCTGAGGATTCATGGAGGCAGGATCGCCCATTTCGGGCTGAGCCAAGTAAGGTAAGAGCCAGTAGCTGGCTGCTTTGTTTTTCTAATCTTCTTCTTGGACCCCAGTACCTGTCTCTGGGTTTTTATTATTTATGCTACAGCTTTATATGGTGGATTCCATTGCCATTACCCAGCTCCTGAACCAACTCAACCTGAGGCAGACTGAACTGTCGCATCAAGCACAACCAGCAAAAGAAGTCCACATGCCCAGTCGCTTCACAAAAACACATACAACATGAAAGGCTAAGACAATATATCTCAAACCCACGAGTCCCATAGAAATGTTCTCAGATAAGAATTGCCTATATGAATCTCAGAATACAGAATTTAAAAGAACAATCATAAATGTGATCAAAGAATTCGAGGATTTTAATGAAGACACCAGCACTCAATAAACTTGAAGGTACTAACAACAAACATCTGAGTTTTTATAACTTAAGTGAACCCTTTTCTATTAATCTACATTCTGCCATGTAACATTTATCTCTCTCCCATTCTGTACATCTGACTTGCTCTGTATCTCTCTGGCATCTCTTGAGCGCCTAGATGCTTCCCAAACTCCTCTCTCTCCCTGGAAATCCTGCCTATTCTCTCCTGACTAGGTATTGACCATTCAGTTCCTTATTAAACCAGTCACAGTAACACATCTTCACACAGTGTAAACAAATGTTCCCAAACAACCGGGGAACTCCTGCAGCTGACAAACACCTTCAGCAAAGCAGCTGGATATAATATTAACTCACAAAAATCAGTAGCTCTCCCATATACAAATGGCAAATGGACTGAAAAAAGAATCAAAGAAACAACACCTTTCACAATAGCCTCAAACAATGCAACATATCTTGGGGTAACTCTAACCAAGCAAGTGAAAGATAAAAAAAAAAATCAAGTCTTTGAAGAAAGAAATTGAAGAAGGTATCAGAGGATGGAAAGATCTGCTGTGGTCTTAGAGCAGTAGTAAAAATGGCCATCATACCAAAAGCAACCTACATATTCAATGCAATCTCCATCAAAATTCCAACTCAATTCTTCACAGATCTTAAAAGGACAATTTTCAGCTTCATATGAGAAAAGAAAAACTCAGGATCACTAAAACAATCCTGAGGAATAAAAGAACTTCTGGAGATATCACTACTCCCAATTTCAAGTTGTATCGCAGAGCTATAGTAATAAAAACAGCATGGTATTGGAATAAAACAGACATGTTGGTCGGACAGTGGTGGTGCACGCCTTTAATCCCAGCACTTGAGAGGCAGAGGTAGGCGGATCTCTGTGACTTTGAGACCATCCTGGTCTATAAGAGTTAGTTCCAGAACAACTAAGACTGTTACACAGAGAAACCCCTGTCTCAAAAAAGTCAAAAAAAGAAAAAAAGAAAAAAAAACATACTGATCAATAAAATCAAATTGTAGACCCAGACATAAATCCACACACTTATGGACAGCTGATTTTTCACAAAGAAGCCAGAAATATACACTGAAAAGAAGACAGCATCTACAACAAAAGATCTTAGTCAAACTGGATGGCTGTATGTGGAAGAATGCAAATAGATCCATACTTATCATAGATCCATACTCATCACGCTGCCCCAAACTCAACTGCAAATGAATCAAGGATCTCAGCATAAAACCAGATACACTGGACCTGACAGAAAAGAAAGTAGAGAATAGCCTTGAACACACTGACACAGGAGAAGACTTTCTGAACAGAACACCGTTAGCATAGGATCTAACACCAACAACAAAGAAATGGGACTTCATGAAGCTGAAAAGCATCTGTAAGGCAAAGGACATCATCAATAGGACAAAGAGATAGCCCGTGGATGGAAAAGATTTTACCAACTCCACATCTGATAGAAGACTAATATCCAAAATATATAAAGAACTCAAAAGACTAGATATAAAAAAACAAATAATCCAATTAAAAATAGGGTGCAGATATAAACAGAGAATTCTCAGTAGAGGAAACTCAATTGGCTGAGATATACCTAAGAAATGTTCAACATCCTTAGCCATCAGGGAAATGAAAATCAAATTTATGGGAGGATCATATGGGAAGGGAGGGGAGGCTGAGGAAGGGAATGCAGGGACAGAGCTAGAACTGAGAGACATCAGAGGGGTTGTATGGAAATCTAGTGCAATGGAAACTTGCTGAAATATATGACAGTGACCCTAATGAAGTAGTCTATTAATGTGGGAGCCTGAACCCCTACTGGCCATCTCTTGTCAATTCCAGAGCCAGGACTGGGATTCATCCAATTGAGTTGTTAACCAAAGGGGTCCCACTGAAATCCTCAAACAAACAAGGCTATTGCCAAGATGATAGGCAACATTGTTCTCCAAAAACTGACAGCAAGGCCCCATTGCCGAAGACAACACCCACACAACTCACTGGATATGGTGAGATCAAGCAGTGCCTACACAGAACCTTCACCCCTATGTTCTGGGGTTTGGGTACAGGAAGTTTCTCGCAGGCTACCAAAAGAGAAACATAAACACCAACCCAGCCACAAAACCTTTTATATATAGTATTTTCCTGTCTGCAAAATATGCTAGGGCAATGGTGGCACAAAGGTTGTAGGAGTAACCAACCAATGTCTGATTTGACTTAAGCCCACTCCACAAGATGGAACCCATACCCAACACCACTTGGGTGATGAAGACAAGAGACTAAATAGCCAAGAGACCTAGGGTAAAAACAAACACTGCTGTTGTTGGGTTTTTGTTTGTTTTTTTAAAGGAAGTAGCAATAAAATGACTCCTAAAGATATTCTGCTATACTCACAGATCAGCGACTTATTCAGCCATCACCAGAGAAGCTTCCTCCTGCAGCAGATGTGAACAAATACAGAGAAACACAACAAGACATTACACACAGAGAAAGACTTTGGAACACAGCTCAAAATGGGATGTCTCTATCAAAATCCCTCCCCTCAAAGCTCAAGGAACCCCATGGAAGGGGAGGCAGAAACAGTGTAAGAGCCAGAGGGTATGGAGGACACCAGGAGAGTGAATCTCTGATTTCATTTATTTGTTTGTTTGGTTTTATTTTTGGGGGGGGTGTTGTTTGTTTGTTTTTTGAGACTAGATTTCTCTGTGTAACAATCCTAACTGTCCTGGAACTTGCTCTGTAGACCAAGCTGTTCTCAAACTCATAGAGATCTGCCTGCCTCTGCCTCCTAAATCCTCGGATTAAACATGTGAACTACCATGCTTGACTCTCTGATTCTTGTACCTTCAAATATGGCCCTTTTCTTTCTGTTGGTTTGCCTTGTCCAAGTTCACTGAGGTGGTATTTGTTCTATTTTATTTTTTATGTTTTGTTGTTATCTCTTAGAAGTCTGTTTCTTTCTAATGAGAAAGAGAAAGGGAGTAGATCTAGATGGTAGGGAAGTTATGGAGGAACTGGGAAGAGAAAAAGGAGGGGAAACTGTAATATGGATCTATTGCATATGAAGGAATCTATTCTTAATAAAAGGGAAGATAGAAAGAAAAACAAGATAGGAAAGGAAAAGAAAAGAAAAACAGAAACAAAATCCATCTTTCTGTTGTCTACAAGAAACTAAGCTTTAAAGACAGACACTACCTTAAAGTGAAGGGATATTAAAAAAAAAAGTTCTTCTCTCAAGTGTGGCCAGGAAGCAAACAGGAGTCACTATCCAATTATCTGACCAATTAGACTTCAAACTAAAACTAACCAGAAGAGATAAAGAGGGACATTTCTTTCTAATCAAGGAAACAATAAAATAGAACATTACTATTCTAAACATACATGCACCAATTCTGGTGCACCCGATTTCATAAACAATGTACTACTACATACTAAAGGCACAGATTAACCCCAGCCCAAGAAGACCTATTGATTTTACAGCACTTTCTTCAACAGTTAGTGTAGACAAAAAATAAGGAGAGAAACATTAGAATTAAATGGCATTATACATCAAATGGATTTAACAGATATCTACAGAATATTCCACCCAAACACCAAGGAATACACATTCTACAGCAGCGCGCGGCAGCCTCACTAAAACAGACAACATCCTGGTACAAAAAACATATCTTAAACAATTCAGAAAAAAATGAAATAACTATGTGTATTATCTGACCACAGTGTAATAAAACTTTAAATAGTCAGCAAACAAATCTCTATTAAATATACAAACTCATAGAGATTAAACAACTCTCTACTAAATGATTAGTAGGTCAATGAAGAAATCAAGAAAGAAGTTTTAAAATTCTGAGAATTAAATAAAAAAAACTAAAGGCAACAAACCTCTGAGACATATCATAAGCCTACATTAGAAAAAAAATCAGAAAAAAAAACCACAAATGAATAGCTTACTGCAATTCAAGAATTTAGCAAAACAAGAATAAACCACATCCATCCAAATCTAGTAAAGGTCAAGAAATGATAAAAATAAAAAAAGCAAAAATTAATGAAAATGAAACAGAAAAACAATATGAAGAATCAAAAATCTAAGAGCTGGTTCTTTGGGAAGATAAACAATATTGAAAGACCCTTAGCCCAATTAACCAAAAGAAAGAAAGAGGACTCACATTAACAGAATCAGAAATGAACAGGGAAACATTACAATAAACACAGAAGAAATACAAAATATTATAAGGGGATGCTTTAAAAGCCTGTACTCTTATTAAATTACAAAATCTAAAAGAAATGGATAAATTCTAGAATCATCCAGACTACCGAAGTTAGATCAAGATGAGATCAACAACTTAAATGACCCATAATAAATGAGGAGATAAAAACAATAACAAAACCTTTTGGCTGAAAAGGTTAAGATAGATTGACAACGGAATTCTACCAGATTCTCAAAGAAGATCTACAGCCAATCCTTCTTAAATTATGCACAAATATAGAAACAGGATGCATTCTTCCCAAGTCCTTCTATGAGACTAGAATAACTCTAATACCAAAACTGGGTGATGATACAGAAAGAAAGAAAGAAAAAGAGAGAGAGAGAGAGAAAGAGAAAGAAAGAAAGAAAGAAAGAAAGAAAGAAAGAAAGAAAGAAAGAAAGAAAGAAAAGAAAGAAAGAAAGAAAGAAAGAAAGAAAGAAAGAAAGAAAGAAAGAAAGAAAG
>LOJH01020251.1:10103-20833 GCA_001685095.1 Ellobius talpinus
GCCTCCACCTGAGAAGGAGCCTCCACCTGAGAAGGAGCCTCCACCTGAGAAGGAGCCTCCACCTGAGAAGGATGGACCATGGCCCAGATATGAATGCCAAAGACATCCTTTCCACCACTAAGTTGTTTGGGGTCAGAGTATCTTATCATAGCCACAGACAGGAAACAAGAACAGTGTCTTTATGTGGGTAGGTAGACTTTATATGTATCAAGTGGCATGATTTTAAAATTATAATACTGAAATGTGTGTACACATGTGTGCTTGTGCAAAAGTCTGTGTGTATACACATAGCACACAGGCTGCATAATACTTCATTCCCTACACCAAAGCTATCTCATCTTACACTACAATTCAGCATACATTTTTGCCATCCCGACTGCAGTTTCCCCTTCCCTGTCCTACCAGTCCCCACCCCACCACCCACAACCCCTCTGTTCCCACTGCTCAATCCACTCCTCCTCTGTTTCTGTTTGGGAGAGGGTAGATCTCCCATGAGTATCACAAAACATGGCATGTCAAGTTTGCAGTAAAACTAAGTACCTCCCCATATATTAAGGTTGGGCTAATGACCCAGTATGAGGAGTAGGGACCCAAAAGTCAGTAAAAGAGTTGGAGACAGTTCCTGTTCCTGTTAGGACTCCCATAAAAAGACCAACTTATACAACTATAACACATATGCAGAATAACTCAGTATATTTTGAAGCCATATTTCAAGGTAACCTTTCTAAAATTATGTTGTGGTTGAATGAACTGATCCACAATGGCATATATATGTGGTATATATTGTACAAACATAAATGTCAGAAGCTAGAAGCCACAACACTTGGGAAAACTATATGGTGATTTGAACAATTCCTATACTTGGCATTGGCCAAATGGCCAGGAAGCAGCTGATTCACAAGGCTTCTTAACAATATTTCCAACAGGAATGAACTATCACAGTGATCTGTTTTATCTACCTGAGAAAGTCAAACTTATCCAATACTTACTCATGTCATTAAAACCCTTCCCCCAACAATCCTGAAACGGAACCTCCCTCCTGTCATTCCTAAACTTGGTTCATTGGCCTTTCTACCACTTAATTATGTGTAGGATAAATAGATTCAGAAAGGACAAAAGGTGTGGCAAACACTTCCATTCTTTCTTAAGTGTGAGAAGTTGAGGTTCTTTGCTGTGATAATATACAGTGAGAGGTATTTCTACAATTAAACAGGCATGATTTGAATAATGTTACATAGTCTATATCATAGCACTATTTTTATTTATGTGTATGCTTGTGTGTGTATGTGTGTGTGCATGCATGCACATGCACTCACACAGGTGTGTGGAGGACAGTAGTCAGTCTCAAGTACGATTCCTCAGGCTCAAAGATGGTCCATTTTGTTTTATAAGACTGGTTCTCTCACTGGGACCTGGGGTTCATGGGTTAGGCTAGCCTCAGGGATTCTCCTGACTCTGCTTCCCCAGCTCGAGGTTCACAAGCACACATTACCACACTTGGCTTTTAATATGGGCACCAATGATTGAACTCAGAGCCTCATGATTGTGCAGCAAGTAATTTAACAACAGAGATATTGCCTTAATTCTTATACTTTCTCCTGTTGTATAAGAATTTGGAAAAGAAAGATAGTTGGAAGCATAAATCCAGTGAATACAGATTGAATTATTAGTTTTATGGCAAAATAAAAATCAATAATTATTGCTTCAAATTAAAATATGAAAATTTCATCTCACCAAATCTACTATAATTTATGCATATAATATGATTTTAATGAAAATTAATAATAGACTCTTTTAGCATATTTTAATTAGCTTTATAATGAAAGAGCTTGTCTTCAAATAATAGAAGAAATTGACTATATATCAACTCAGGGAAAAGAAACTACTAATTCATCATTTTCAAAATGTGTTTGTAGTTTCCCAATATAGAGACATAAATATCTGGTGGAAGATGAGACAACTGATTGGAGATGTATGATTTATTTTTACCTAATATTGTCGCTCCGCGTAAAGCATTTTAAACTCATGCTTCTCTCCAGATAACCAGAGGTTTGGCTCCTGATTTTTTCCTGTACTTCCTGAGCGATGCTAGAATTGTGACGTCAGTCACATGTCACTGTTCCAGGTCACATGCACTGAAATGGCCCTGACAGGAACTAAACAAATTTTTGTAATACAAAATAGTATTTATGACCCCATTTCTAAACTTATTTCCCTTTTCAGGTTTTATGTCATAGACTTACCATGTTTAATGCAAGAGACACCATCAGAAAAACCCCCTAACGAAAGCAGATACCATGTAATTGATGCACAGAGGCCAGTGACCCAGAAGGGTAGTCCTGGTCTTTTTTTATAACCATGACTTTGGCATTTTTATTATTATAAATGAATCCTTAGGTATCAGATAATTTGAGGGCTTTTTGGAATAGAGTTCCAAATTATTTTTTTCATTTTCCAAGTTAATAAACATGTCTATACCTTTATAGTTAAATTGCCATTTCTAATTTTTAAGGCTGGATCTGTCTTACTCTGTTGTCAGCAGGTATTGAAATCAAGGTCCTCCTGCCTCAGCCTCCTAAGTGGTGGGGTTATGGGTATGTATCAGCACACACAGCTAAATAATCTCCTTTTTATTGTGGTTAGTGGCAGCTCTCTCTCCCACAATGACTCAGGCCCAGAAGCAGGTTACGAGTTGGCCCACCCCAACATCTACCCCAACTGCAAACTTGGAGCACAGGAAGAGACCCATCCTGCAGACCCAAAGCTGCAGGGTCTCCACAACACAGGGCAGCAGCAGGATAACTAAGAGGAGTCCCAGTGAGGACCCAGCATGGATAGTGTAGCAGGAACCAGAGGCTTCAAACCAGACCAATGACTTTGCAATGAACTCTTACAAGATATATGGGCAAAAGGCTTTACTGTGTAACTCGCTATGTCACACTACAGCTTCTAGGATGAGACTGATTTTTTTCTTCTCTTTTTTTTAACTTTTATTTTTCTCTTAAATTTTACTTTATTTTATGGGGGGGTTGAAAGGGCAGAGGGCGGGTACAAGGGATGTGGAAATGAATAGGATGGGGATGCATGGTATGGAAAGCACATAGAATTAATAAAACAGGCAGTGGTGGCGCACGCCTTTAATCCCAGCACTTGGAAGGCAGAGGCAGGCGGATCTCTGTGAGTTCGAGGCTAGCCTGGTCTACAGAGCATGTTCCAGGACAGGCTCCAAAACTACAGAGAAACCCTGTCTCAAAAAAAAAAGAAAAGAAAAAAGAAATAAAATATTTTAAACATCTTTTTAAAAGACTTTTCTTGTAATTTAATTTTCCATCCCTACAAATTTAGGATCAAGTTTTAAATGAACTTGACAATCAAGACTTCATTTAAAACTTGAATATATTCATATGAATGGCAAGGCCTGTAGATAAATGTTATTTTTCAGTATATACTAAAGAGCACAGCTCACCTTAATCTTTATATGTAAAAATATGTGATCCATTTAGTCACTACCAATTGAGAATCTTGAAAAACAGGTGGAGAGTCTAAGAGTGGGGCAGGTGATAAATCACTTGGTTTATCACACAGTGTTGGCTACCAAGGAGGAGCAGAGCTAGAGATTCACATTTGGCATTCAAAGTTCAGAGTACAGCCCTTGGCATGCCTTTATCCACAAAGACTGCTAAGTGGCAAGTGGTTAATGAATGGATAAAATAATTTCACCACAGCATTTTATTTTCACTTCTTTGGCAAAGATTTGACTTTTGCCTTTCTTATGCCTTCCTTCCAACTTCATCGTCTTACCTAAAATAAAAGCAGTGGAACTTATAGAAAATGGGAAATGTAAGGTTGAATAGTGTCTACTAGCCAATCTCCAGAGTTTAGGATGAGTAAAAATAGTTCTTCATGTAGCTGATAGCAAATATAACCAATAAGCTGGTAGTTGGAGTATGAAATGGGCTAAGTATATAACCGTGACTGAAGGGCATGCTCTTCTAATATTAGCAGATAGTACAGTAACAGTTATGATGTGATGGTGTGGGAGGTGAGGTATGTTGTGCATATGTTTTATTGCCATTGGTTAATAAAGAAACTGCCTTCCACCAATGGCTTAACAGAGTAAAGCCAGGCTGAAAGAGATCTATAGAGAGAGCAGGTGGAGTCAGAGAGAAGCCATGTAGCCTCCCACAGGAGAAAGATGCACGGGAACCTTACCGGTAAGCCACAGCCACGTGGCAACACACACATGAATAGAAATGGGTTAATTTAGGATATATGTGTTAGCCAGAAATATGCTTAAGCTATTGGCTAAACAATATTGCAATTAATACAGATTTTTGTGTGGTTATTTCTAGTCTGAGAGACTGGAAACAAAGAAGCAGCCTCCCCCAACAATATGAGGCTGTGCATAACACACCATTCTGTATAATCCTAACAAATATTTTCTGAGGTTGGCTCCACCCTTAGGTGCACAGGCTGACAGATGAGTGTACTAGAATGCTTGGATGGAATCTCCCTTTACCTGAGCTGTGACCTTGGGATGACTCAAAGCAGCCCTCCCCATTGGAGTCTTAAGGAATGTGTGGGGCATGTATGCATTGAGTGCACTTTGTGTATCCAGACTTGAAAGATTTGGTTTTTTTTTTCTTTACAGTGTGGAAATCTTTACGACTCTCTGAGAACTTCCTTGCTTAAAGTCAGTATGATCTAGTATCTTAGATCTTTAAAATGCCATTTGAATTGACATTTGTACAACGGCTAGATATGGGATGATAAAGCCACAGAGAAGAGAGAAACAGACCCCCTATGTGAAGGGAATAGTCTGTGATGAACTTGTGGTCTGTCAGAGAACATGGTATGTTCAAAGAACAGAACAGCAACCTGTCACAAATATTTTGGCACTGTTGCGTGGGTTCATGCGGGTAGGAGAAATGAAGACTCGGAGACACATGGAGAGGGAATGTAGCCTCTGTGGCTGCAGGGGGGTCAGTCTCAGTGAACTGAAGCACCTTGCCTTCACCTCCCAGCGTTTTTATTTTTTTTATTATATTTACACTTTAGCTAGAAGATTTCCATATCCAAAACAAACTGATAGACGCTTCTGAAAATACAATGCCAGGTGCAAATACCTGATTCATGAGGTACCACAGTTCAGGCTTTATATCCACGAGAAACTCTCAGTCAAGATTCACATAGGACAACAAAAGGTGTTTGTAACTCAAAGGAAGGCCTAGGGGCTGTGTGAAAGACTCCTGAGCCAGACCAGGTATAACCCAGCATATAACTAATGGAGGTTACTTGCTATCCTTCAGGCCACCAGGACATTCTGCCACGGCACCCAGTCTAGACAGAGGGAGCTCATGGCTGGAAGAGGAATGCTTTGCATGGGGCAGGTGACCATGCTTCTAGACATACAGACCATGAACTTGACGATCTATAACCAAGATTAGAAAGATCAATATCTCATCTGTGATTTTGAAAAAAAATCAATTTCAAAATTAAAATTAAAAAGAAAGATGTGCACATAAAGAAAGGGAGGCAATTTTACAAGAAGTTATAAAGTCTGTAGGGCATGGACAGAACCCAGCAACCAGTTCCAGGCTGTCTTTTAGTGAAGCCCATGGGCTGTCTGTGATATACATTTCTAATTTGGGTTGCTGATGCTAGATGTAATTAGAAAATGGGCATCTTCTCCATGCTAACTGCTCCCAACATGTGTTTCTATAGAACACCATCTTTAAATATCAAAAATTGCAGATATGGGAGGTGAGTTTTAGGCCAGATTTTCTTAGCATATAATACCATAAACCCTGGCTGGAAAAGCCCTCAGGTATTTAACAAGGATACATGGCATTGCCCTTGGGCAGTTCTGGATTTTTCTATTCCTACCACCCGTTTCTTTCTCCACCACCTTGGAACAACGGATATTTAAGAAGACCACCATGGTTGTTACAGAAAACTCCACACCAGTGGATCTTCTTGGACTCTTATGAGACTCTTAAAAAAATACGACTTCTTTTTATGTCTTCCTACTGAGGTTATTATGAAGGCCTTGGAAGTAGAGACTATAAAATGGGCTGTATGTACCCTTAGGTCAGTGGTTCTCAACCTTCCTAATGTTGCGGCCCTTTAAGACAGTTCCTCATGTTGTGATGACCCCAAACATAAAATTATTTTCATTGGTACTTCATCACTGCAGTTTTGCTACTGTTATGAAAAGTAATGCAAACATCTGAGTTTTCCGATTGTCTTAGGTGACTCCTGTGAGAGGGTCATTTGAACCCCAGAAGGATCGTGGCCCACAGCTGCCTTCAGCAAAAATACAAATGTGATGATTTGATGGAGGGTTTTATTTCTGGCTGAGGCTCTCTATATACATAGGAAAGACCATAAATTTGCCCAAAGCAGACTAAAATTGGAAACAGGAAGGTCTTCTCCGATGGCTATGATCTAAGGTCATCTTAATTAATTTAGGTTTGATCAGCCTGGTATTTACTTGAACTATATCAAATGCCATATCAGTCTCACCCTATATCCTAGAAGCACCTGTTGTCTAAAATAATCACAAAAGCAAAAAGATGACACAAATTCTGTCTTGCAATTCTGAAAGATATGTGTGCATTTAATAATCCTTTCCATTTTAAATTGTGTAACACCCTTAAAGTTATAAAGAATAATTAGGGCTTCCAATTACCCATCAATCATTTCCCCCGTGACATGATAGAACCACAATATATAGTCAAATCCACGTGCTACAGCACTGTTTTCTCAGGTAAAGACCTAAAAGGTCTTCTTTCATTGTGGTTTCTATGTTCAAGACTTCCATTAAAATATTTTCAATCTCAGTATTAAATGGAAAGCTCCAGAATAAGCAAGTCTTGGTCTTAAATTACATGCCATCTTCTAAGCATCATGACAAAGCATCCTGCTGTCTTGTCCCATTCCATGAGAATTGTCCCTTTTCCCAGCATGAATACATGGAATATATACTGATTGTGTACTCTTCCAGTCTGTTTTACTTAGCACCTGATGTCAGTTATCAGATCAGCTGTTACCAGTGCTGCGATCAATGGCATAAAATCAAGTAGCCCTCACAGGAGGATGGGGCTTTGAATGTTTATTTCTTGCTGTGCTATTTAGGGAGGCCATAGATGTGTTGCAAAGTAGGAATCTACCTGGTAGAAGTAGACCACCAGGGACAGAACTTTAAGCTTATACCTGACCTCTGGGTCCTGACCCACTTTTCTGCTTCCTGATCCACTATGATGTGAATGACCTGTGTCACACCTCTGATGACATTATATGAACCTCTCTGCTGTGCTTTTGCTCATCATAATGGACTTCAAACCCTCTGAAACCTTGAGCTCCAATAGATATTTACTTTTCTTTGAGGGTTATCATCACCACAGCAAGGCAAAATTAACTCATACATCAAGTAACACTAATCCTACTTAATAATGGCCCTACTGCCCAAGGAAGGTATTGAAGTCCACCATGCTAGCAATTCAGATATGCCAAAGGGAAGTGCAAGAATGTTTCCTTAAGGAGAAACATCTCAAAACAAGTAAAAAGTTTATTTGTATGAATACTTCCACTAGGTTTGGAATGTCTCCTTCCATAAATCAGAGGGATGCCTGCATTTGGACTTACATTTTCAGGTATTCCTTCTCCAAGTATGTGGCAGAGGAAGAAGTCTGATGAGGGAGGTTGCAAAGAAGATAGCTGCTGTAAGCAAGCTAATTAGACATTCCCTGCTAACAATCTTGACCTCAATTAGGTGAAGGATTCCTAATTAAATCCTTACAGGCTTTTGTGTTAAATGGTAATTGAATGCCTAAAAGTTCCTCACAATTATATCATATTAACAAGAATGTATTTGCATTTTTAATGCTTTATTGATTTCCAATTCATTATGGAGCTGTTTGTGTTATTTCATGGTGTCATTGAAACCTTTACAAACTGTTCTTTGGGGTCCAGGCACTCAGGAACAGATTAGAAAAGTAGCAAAGTTTCTGACCTCCTCCAGGCTTTTACAGACTGCTGTAACTTAGCTACTTCTTCCCATAGCTGTCACCATGTCTTTAAATATGCATGAGCGTGTGTGCAGGAAGAAGACTTGGTGAAGCTGAAGACACACAGTCTAGACCACATTCCTCTGCAGTTGGTGAAACTCATACTATCATGGAGTGTGGTCTCTTGACTTAGGCCGCCTTCTTTTCAGATTTATTTACTTATTAAATGTAGGAGTTTTGCCTGCATGAATGTATGTGTACCATGTACACTCTAGGTGCTCGCAGAGGCTAGAAGAGGACCTTGGATATCCTGGAACTGGAATTATCGCTGGTTGTGAGTCACCATGTTGATTCTGGGAATCAAACCCAGGTCTTCTGCAGAAGCGTCAAGTACTCTAAAACACAGAGCCATCTCTCCAGCCCTGAATCAAGAAGCCTACTTCTCAGTGTTTACATACAATTAGTTGTCTGAATGATTGGTTTGTACAATCAAATCCTCTAGGTTTCAATGTATTGTATATTTACTTTCTTGACACAAATTTATGATCAATAATTGGTATCTGTGTTTATTAGAGATATATGGGTGTGGCCTCACATATCATTTGGTTCATTTGTTCAAAAGTTTTAATCACATCTGTTAACAATATTTATTTTAATTTAATGAATCTTTTCTTCTACTGATTGTTCCCAACTCACCTCTAAAATAAACTGTAACAAATGTGAAACAAATATTTCACCCGTGTGCATTTACTTGCAAATCAGTCTTGAGTCTGAATTAATCTCTGGTGCTGAAAGTTAAACTGGAAGTTTGAAATGATGGAATTAAATTCAAAGTACAGATGGATTTCAATAAATTGGAAAGAAAATATGTTTGCTACTTTCCAAAAGTCAGGCTAGTTTCTCTAGTTGGAAAAAGTAGTATGCCTTTATTTATTTTTTTAATAAAAGGGAATCTTAGAAGGAAATTACTTTTCTATGTGTGTCTCCTAAAATAAATACAGCCCACAGTTCCTTCTGGCCTAACATCTTCCTTCTAATTGTCCTTACAACATCAGGAAGAGTGTTCTAGAATGTTCATTGCTGTTGTTCTTGTTATCTGATACGAATCATTTATAAATGCATTAGATTCAAAATCCATTGTGTGTATAAATCATGGTTGTAAAATTCAGACTCTTCAGCGAGAGAGACAGAAAAACTGGTAAGTGCCTGCCATGCAAGCATGAAAAAATTAATTTGGATCCCTAGCACCCATGTGAAAAGCCAAGCATGCCAATGTGCATCAATAAAGCCAGTGCTGGGTGAAATACAAGGGCCAGAGGTAGGCAGATCCTTGCAGCTCATTGCCAGCAAATTTGGGAAGCTCCAGCTTCAGTGAGAGACCCTGTCTCTAAAAGTTAAGATTGACAGCATTGAGGAATGTGTTTATGCTTATCCATGGTGACAGCCATACAAACACATAACTGCATTACTTATATATACACATACATACACACACACACGCACACACACACACACACACACACAAAGACACAAACACAGAGGTAAGCATGTGGATACATACAAACAGACATACAGGGACAGAGACACACAGAGAAGCAGAAGATAGGGAGACAGATAGACACAAGCACATATATATATATATATATATATACATAGGTGCAGAGAGAGAGAGGCCTATGCATCAAAATCCATTAACAAATATAAATATGTAAATTTTATTCCTTTTTCTTCACTAATGTCTGTTGTTTTTTTTCTTTGTCTCTTTTGCTATTTACAATTTGGGGAGCCACCACATTGCTCCCAAATAAACCATATGGAGTCTTATTCTTTTTTATGAATACCAGGCTTTAGCTTTAATTGTTTCTAGCCAGTTTTTCTTAACTTACATTATACCATCTAGCTTTTGTCTCTGGGCTTTTACCTTTCTCTATTTCTGTATACCTTTCTTTACTTCTTACTTGTGACTTGCTGTGTAGATGGATGAATGGCCCTGATATCCTCCTCCCTATTTTCTTGTTCCTTTTTCATTTTTCTCCATCATTTTTCCTATTTTTTCTGTCTCCTGCCAGCCCTGTCTTTCTTTTCTGCTGCCTTGCTATTGGCTGTTCATCTTTTTATTCTACCATTCAGGTGTTTTAGACAGGCACATTAACAAAGCTTCACAGAGTTAATCAAATGCAACATAAAAGAATGTGACACATCTTTACATCATTAAACAAATGTCCACCACATAAATAAATGTAACCATCTTAAATTAATAATCCACAGCATTTCTCCCTTTCTGTCTAAATAATAAGAGCAGGTTTAACTTCAACATAGTAAAATGATATACAACACAGTTATCAAGTAAGAATTACATTTACAATATTCAATTCATTTGTATTTAGCAAATTTAGAGAAAATATCCCATTATATATCTTACCTAGTGACTCCAAAATTTTATACCTAATTTACTTTCTATCATAATTAAGGAAAATTGAAACTATAACTATGTAGTCTTAAATTCCATCCAAGAACCCAGAAGGATATAATATTACCAACAATGGAGACATTTTGACTGCCTGGACAGTCACCTGGAAGTCCTCTGCAATGCTAGTACATCCATTTTCAGCCTATAGGTCTATAGTATCTGACAGACTTTTCAGTGAAACAGGAAATTTGAAGGACTATTGATGGAGGAGGGTCATCTGTCTATGTGTTACTTTTATTGGTTAATAAAGA
>LOJH01020252.1:0-13232 GCA_001685095.1 Ellobius talpinus
GCAGGGAGGGGAGCAGAGAAAAATGTAGAGCTCAATAAAAATCAATTTAAAAGATACTAAGCTTTGAGATCTTTGTTAAACAGCCATAGAGAAAGAGCACAGCTTGGATAATTACCCTGCAAATAACCAAGGCATTAAAAAAAACAGGTCTGGGTCTTTCTAAATTCAAATTCATGATCATAATTTGAAACTTTTCCTCCAAATATCTAAAAAAAATAAATATAAGTTACTTATACAAAGAAGAACAAATGTTCGTACTAAGGTTTTTGAAATTAAAATGGAAACAATATAAATACCAATAAATATATTTAGTATGGTTACAATTCAGAGCAATGGTCTCTTAGACGCATGAATGCCTTAACTGAGCAGAATGTTGACTTTGTGCAGTTCAATGAAAACAAAAAGGAGTCACATATGTTTCTCTCACCCCTCAGAAACTCTGCTCCCGCTTCATAGCAAGAGACTTCTCATTTCTACCATCTAGTGTCTATTTTCGTTCAAAGGAAACATTCCTTCCTTTATCTTTAGAAGTTAGCAACTTTGCTGACTATGTAAGAGATTCACTTAAAGGCACTGTTTCTAAAATAGACCAGCAGGATTTGCTTCTAGTCTGTCTTTTGCCGCGGGAGAGACACTGCCTCCTTCCCTTCCAAGGTAACTCTCTTTCCTTCATCTTTGTGTATCTCCCAGGAGCGCCACACTACAGTGGAAGCTTCCACACGAAAGACGTGAGGAACAAAGCAGACCCCACTTGGGAGGGTTGCACACGCTCTTTAAAGTCTCTCTCCCTCCAGCTCCCTCACATTTACAGACTCAAACCCACCCAGCACAGATGACAATTTTAGTTCATGCAGAAAGAGTTTACATTCTTTTCCATAGACACACACGTACCCCTGTAAGAGAAGAAACTGAGCTGCTCTGAGCATATCATTGAAAGCATATCCTTCTCCTGGGCACGGAGTCAGTGCTTCTCCGGGGATGTTAAGCAGAGCGGGATTCTCGCCTCGATTTTACATGCTGTTGTAATGAAACCAAGGATGCTGTTGTAAATACAACTTCTCGCAGTCTTCTCTTCAGTATAACAAATGAGTCTGAATGCAAATCAGCATGCCCTATGCCCCTGCACATTACAATGTTGGTGGAAGTGTATTCCATGGGAAAGAACAGAAAGGCACTTGAGAGGAATAGAAAGATATGGAATACAGTCAACTGAAGCATTTACATTTCCTTTGAATATTTATGTAAAATAATCAGCTACCAACTGGTAACCTTTCTAGAACAACATTTTACAGAACACTATATAATTTGGCATGACGTTATATACTATTAACAGTAGAGCAATAGACACCAAAGTGAAGTTTCCCCACAATGTCACTTGACACACCCATCTCCATTTCCTCTTGCGTTCCCTAAACATGCAGTTGTGGATTATTTTCTGCAGATCCAATGAAGATTCCTGAAATAAATTCTTATTTATCTAAAATACATTTAAGGGATGCAGCATCTGTTACAGATCCCTGAACAAGACAGATGGACTGGAATTTGGCCCACAAATAGTCGTTTATCAACACTTCCTGTAAAATAGAATCTTCACACAGTATGAAAAGGTACCTCCCTGGTCTTATTTACTCTCAGAAAAGAGGGACTACCTTGAGTGACATCTGTTCTCTTGCTTCATTCAAGAGTTTTAGAAACAAGGCTATTCGGGGGGAGTCTGGTGATAGGGTTCAATGGGAAAAAAAGCACATATTGTGTGAATGTGAAGACTTGAGATTGAATTCCCAGAAGCAAGGTAAAAACTGAATGTATAACACAATCTGAATGCCCTTTGAAGAGAAGCAGAGTTTCCTGGAAGACCATAAGCGAGCTATTCTGGCTTGTGCAGTAGAAAAACTATTTTTAAAAAAAATACCCTTTCTTAAACAAGGTGGAAAGTAAGGACTGACATCCAAGGGTGTCCTCTGACTTCCACACAAGTGCTCTAACATGAACATGTCCACTGTTACACGCATGAGTGTGCATGCATATTCTTTTGCAAATACGACACACACGTGTGTACATGCACACACAGAGAGAGAGACATCAAAAGAAGCAAGGCTATTTTCTTGCTTACATAAAGCAGAAATTTGAAATGATTGTTATTAGTATAAGCCACAGTAGTGAAAGCCAAAGTCCTTTTGAACATAACAAGAGGATTGGAGCAGTAATCTGGGTCCATGTGTACAGGGGGAAAGACCATGCCTGGGACTCTCGGTGCCCCCTGAGGCCTTTTGTGTTAACTGCTCCATGAAGAATAGCATAACTGCGTTCTGATGCATCTGAATCTTGATGATCGAATGAACCAAGGAAAAGTGCCTTTAATCTCATTAAAGCAGAGCAGCATGGAGCTATGGAAGATCCATCTGGAAAAGGCCATGAAAATGGACTCCTTCTAGTTTTAAAGCTAGCTGAACAAACTTCAGTCAACAACAACAAAAAAAATGGTTCTGTGAAAGAAACAATTCCCCTGATAATATGAGCAAGATCAACAAACATGGGCAAAGGAGTTCATATGAGAACCACATCATGCCGAGTGTTTTATAAATATCAATTTACTTAATCTCCACTTAAAGTACTTAGGTGCTCTTAATGACTCCATTTTTACAAGGAAATGAAGACAGAGGGAGATGAAAGACTTTTCCAGAGTAACAAGCTATTAAGTGGCAGAACTGGGGTCTAAGCCAAAACAGCCTGGTTCTCAATACCATGTGTTTAAGAATGACACTATGTTAAAATATTATCTTAAATACAGATGTTGGCACCTTAGTTTACAACCTAAGATGATAAAACACCTCGGACTCAGGAAAAGAAATTCTGCATGTTCCCTTTCATCTGTGGATCTTGGTGTCAAATCTTCAGATCTAAGTGGCTGATGGAAGTACTAGAAAAGAACCATAAGGGAAGGGAAGGAACCCTTTCAGGGAGGGGCCTAGGAGAATGCAAGTGGGATAAGGGGAAAGGATGGGGTGGAAGGTTTAAATGGTGAAGGGGAGAGGACACATAACTAACATGAAAGATGTTTAGAAAAGCAATATGGAAAACTAGAATGTTATAAGCTTGTGTGTGTGCGTGCGTGTGTGTGTGTGTGTACGTGCATGCATGCAGAGAGAGAGAATTTAAATGGAGCTACTCTAAAAGAAGGGATGATATTTCTTGCAGCATAGGATATATACATAAAGCATTGCCAAGTATGGAATACAAGTGTTGGTCAGGGAAGGGGCATAGACCCCCACAACATTACAGACTATTGCCATTGCTCTTGGTTACTCATAATAACTTTATAGTAAAACCATATTGTTGAAGATATTGCACACTTAGGTCATAAAACATGAAGAAACCAAGCTGGTACTGACCTAGAAGCTTCCTCGCTACTGGCTAATTTTAACAGTTTGGGAAGGTGCTATGTAGACATCAAGGGGAGAAAAGTCACTAATAGTCTGACCGTGAACTCTGTAAGGTATAAAAACGACCTTCCTGACAAAATATGCCTGTTTGTTCGATAGTGGCATGACCATTATGAGTAACAATGGCTGATTAAACTTAAGGCATGTTCCATAGCCGGAATCATGTCTCGTGCTGTAACCTGGCCATGATCCATGTTCAGGGAGGTCTTACACACTAGGAGAGAAGTTTCCACTATTTGTTTACAAAATTGGCACAGTATCAAACTGCCTTCTCAACATTTACCTCAATACCCTTAGATTAGTTCATCTCTCTGTCCACAGAAGTTTTCTAGTCTGAGAAGTTTCTTTATGCAGTGGACAGTAGCTACCACAAAGAGTCACAGCTAACAGAAGAGGAGAGAATAAGTGGCCGTGGAGTGCTCAGTCCCAAACAGCACATCTTTATCACACCGTTCCCTGTGATGGCTAAGCAAACATCATAAAGAAAGAGCAGAAAGATTTTCAAGAGCCAGAGGTTGGGGAGAACATGGAAAATCGGTATCTTCTAGACATGACAGGGACATTACACCCATTACTGCTGAAACAGATCAAGTCAGTCAATGTTTCAGAATGGCTGGGAAGAGCGCATGAAGTCCCACTCCTGTGTACAGAGTGGCTATGGACAGTTGGGGCTGATGGAATAGGCAGATGCAGTTTTCTACAGGAGTATGGCTCCTTGTAGTATTGCCCATGCTCTAGTGGATAGCCCCACACTCGGGTGCATATGGGCAGAAACAGCTGGACTCATTTGCGTATCTTACTTTTAAAGGGGGCACAGAGTTGGAACGCAGATGTGAGGAGAGTCTAGAGAGAGTTGGCGAGGGAGGTAGAGGTAGAGAGTATGCATGTATGCATGAAATATTCTAAATATATATTTTTAAAGAAATATATGTATTTTAAGTCTTTATTAAGTATAACTTATTCTTCAGATTCTTAAATCTAAATGTTGAGACATGTCAGTATTTTCCAATGCCTTGGGGTAAAGATTCTAAGTGTCTATTGTTTTCGTTTTCTCTTTTAGCTCCAAGGAAATAAAAAGATTGCTTAGATGTTAGACTGATACTTTACTCGTTTGCAGTGGTGCATTTAAAATGGTTTTGGAAAGAGCAAGGAAAATAAACAAGTATATGGAGTTATGGGAAAATTCTTTACAGGCACTCTCAGTTCAATCAGATAAATGTGAGGATGTTAAAACGAATCTGTTCTTATGTTTTCTAGGTCAGAGAATAAAGCTTAAAAGAGATTTTTGTTTGTCATCTTTATTTCCTAAATGACTTGACTGTAAATTTGCTTTATAGGAAAGAAAAGTAATTTAGTTTTTAAGTCAGTTGAAGTTATGATTGGCTCAACAGCTAACAAAATATCGGAACCTGCTATATACAAGACGGCAAAATTCAGTTTATGATGGTTTATTAAGAGGAAATTCAAAGTTTGTAGGGGGATTTTAAAAGCAGCTATTTGAAAACTATTTTATTCCCTGAGTAGATGTCTGTGTTCTTTTATGTTTGAGATGTGAATGTGTTTATTAATCACTGGTAATTTGGACCAGAGACAAACTTTAGCTTCCAAAGAAAAAGAAAGGCTTTGAACCAAGTTCACATTGGTCCCGGCACCAGCTGAACCCTGTGCAAAAAATCTCAGGCAAAAATCAAGCAGTTTATGCTGGTAAAAATCCACACAGTTTATAAAATACTCAGGAAAACTTGGTGAATGGCTCCATTTTGATAAGCCATTTTAACACTGCTGCCAGTTTTCTCCAAACTGTTTCCTTAGACAACAAAGCAAGACATTGAAATAACCGGACACATGGGAGGGAAAGGTGGGGAGAGAGAAACATTCCAGAAACACTTTTCACACTAGAACAGGATCTAGTTGCAGCAATCTTTGTAATCATAATGTGAGTTAAATCCTAATGGCCTGGGGGAAAGACATAGCATACAGATAAAAAAAAGTAAAAGTTAAATTATACCCCTATTTTTTTCTAAAGGACAAATATGATATTTCTTATTTATCTTGCTGTCTATAAGGACTATATCCTACAAAGATGTGCTAAACAATTGGGGGACAGGAAGAGAAACGAAGGTGTGGTTGATCATGTTATGAGTCAAATGTTTATTTCTCCGAGAATTCATACACTGCCATCTCAGGCCTTATAAGATGGTATTTGGAGATAAGACCTTTAGGGAGAAATTACATCATAGAACGGAGCCCTCCAAAAGGGCATTGCTTTATAAGAAACCAGAGAGCTAGTTTTCTCTTTTTAAAGTGCAAAGATACAACAATATGTCATTCATCTGTAACCTAGAAGATGGCCCTTGACAGACCCCCAACCAAGCTACCACCCTGGTTTCAGACTTACAGTTTGCAGGAAAGTGAAAAATTTCAGTTGCAAACAAGCCACCCAGTAGCTTCCGCAATGAGTACCTTGGTATACACATTCCAAATTAAAGAAAATACCAAACCAACTTGCTTTCCCTTCTTGCCACAAATGAGTCTATGACCTTAGCCCTCCATCCACTAGGTGACACAAGTGACCAAGCTCAGGTGATGGCTCCTTTGCCCAAGCACGACACAGGAAAGCTGGCAGTGGCACGTACTGAGAGTGGCCTCACAAGAGCATCGTTTGAATACATGAGAGAAACACTCAAGTAGCTGCATTTAATAGAGGAGTGGATGGTTTGGGGAAGGGTTCAAGGGAGGAGAAAAGCAAGGAGTGGGGAAAATTTAGGAGTGCTAAGGAGAGCCAACTGAAACAAGAATATTAGGGAAAGCGCTATAGGAACCCACTGCTTTATAAACTAATCAAAAAATATGAGAGGGGATTGAATAGAACTCTTCAGCATTACTTCCAGGAGTAATAAGTCTCTAAACAAAAACTCCATTGCCAAGTATAAGATATCTCCCTGTGAGTTGTTGGTCAGGAAGCCCCCAGAGGTTCCTAAACCAATAGACTACTGCCATTGCTTTTTATTGCCCACTAGAACTCAACAGTAAGACACTATTGATGAAAATAACACACACTTTAGATACTGGATACTGAATTCAAGGTGTAACTGAGCTGGAAGCTTCCTCCCTGTTGACTCTCATTGACAATGCTGCAGGCTTTGGGAGAGAAAAAAATGATGTGATCAAACTCTGGACCCAGAATTCAACAATACTAGTCTGCCAGTCAAGATAGTCCAAGATGCAAGCATGGCATGACTGTTCCAGGAACAACCGAACACTTGCAGCTGAGATCTGAAGCCATGAGAGGGAATAATGGTCTGGTACTACAAACCTGGGCAAAGCCTGTGGCTAGGAAAGTCACAAGGCCCAATGGTGGAACCTACTACTGATGCTGCTCTAAATGGATGTGTAATTAAAGTGCCAACTAAATACTTATATACCCCACACTGATGCAACTCTCTTTTAGCACTGTGCTGGAAGCAGAGACTCACCATTCATCAGTGTTGAGATACACTGCTGAGTTCTCAGCCTTGAATGAGATGTTTATCATTTGATGGAAGGCTAGACACCACAGAAGCAGTGGAGTATCTATTTTATCATCATCATCATTATAAGCAATTTTTAATTGAAATATATTGTTGAAGGAGTGTCTTTAAGGGCCAGAAAATAAGGAGTACTGCAAGGTAGAGTCTTCTGGACAAAACAAGCCATTGCAGTCATAAAAATGCAGTATTTGTGACAACCTGCATAAGACTGTCACACACGTATACACACAAAAAACATGAACACACACAGACATGTGTGTGCCTACACATGCACACATATACATATGCATTCACATTCATGAATTCACATCCATATACATTTATGCACACACATGCACTCTTGCAATGTACACATATAAGCATAAAATATACACGTGCACTCACACATATATGCACAAACACATGCACATACACACTCACACAAACATGCAGGTGCATACAGGTGCACAAATATATGCATACATGCGCATATTTGTGCACATACATACACATGTACTCTCACACACATACTTGCATGCACATGTACATACTTACATACATACACATGTCGACATGCACACGCACACACATGTCCACACAGATATTAATGCACATGTATACACACACAAGCACACAGAACCCACACACACTCATATAAACACACATGCACACACACATAAGCACATACACTCACATACATATGCACATATACATGTGGGTGAACACGCATGCTCATACACACATACATAACACATGGAAGGAGGAGGACCAGTTGAGACAAAAAAGGGTGATGAATGACTGTGTGAGGAGGAATAGCAAAAGCTAATGGTGGAGGGGAATATGACCACACTACTTGACACCCAAATAAGAAACTGTCAAAAAGGTAAATCAAATCTTTACAAAGAAACCGTGTGGGGAGGATAATACTCACTTTGGGCTTTAACGGAATGAGAAATTTCTGTGCAAAACTACAGTGATTGCAAATGTTACAGTCGCTAATGTTACCAGAGCTGATGTGTAGAAACTAATCAAATTCAAATCATAAAATGGGACTTTTCTGCAATGACAAAATTGTATTCCTTTCCTGTCGAATTTTAGAGCATTATTTAATATCTTACATTTTATTCACTTATCTTCTATTAAATATCATGTTCACAGATAATTATCATGGTTATAAAATATGTAGATGAGGTTTTATATAGTAAGTCTATTGTCTAATACGTGAGATCCTAAAATAAGGCAAGAGATCAGGGTTCTAGTCCATAAGAGATACTCTGTAACTCCATGATACCCGGATGCCTGAAACTACATAGATGCCAAGACTATTGCACACTGTTCTTTTCCCTACACATGCATGCAAAAGTAGAACAACCTTTTAGTCTTTGTTGAGCATGTGCCATGTGTGGTGACCATAAATGACTTTTGCAGTCGAGATATGACAATACGCAGCACAACGTCATTTCTTTTCTTCATAATTTCACAAATGATTTGCTCATTTGTTCTTTGTGTAGGCTGTCACAGCCTCAGCATGCCATTTGCTTATTTCATTTCAGCACAAACTTTTACCTCTTCGCTGCAAGGAAGCGCTTTATGGCTTCTCTTTGACATATCAGAATTTTCCACAGTACTGTTCTTCCACTTTCGGGCCATCGCTGGGTCAAATAGATATTACTTGAACAGAAGCATCGCTGTATCTGCTCAGAGGTCTTAGAAGCGGGTGGACTGACTGCAAGGCAGGACACACATACAGCATGGACAACTGGACATAGGATAATCACATCCTGAGGCAGAGCAGAGCAGATTTGGTGTGTGTGCAATTTAAAATTTATGAACTTTACTTATCTGTGGAATTCTCATTTAACGTTTTCAGATCATGTTAGACCATCAGTAACTGAAATCACAGAAATTCAAACCACAGGTCGGAGAGAACTATCGCACTACAGATGTCCTGATGAATTCTACTACGTGTGAAAATTAGACAAACCCAGTAACACCCTGGGGCCACCGTTCCTTTGTCCAGAAAACATAGTAACAGGACTGCTACATAAGATTCCAGCTCTTAGGGGCTGGAGAGATGGCTCAGTGGTTAAAATCACTGGCTGCTCTTCCAGAGGTTCTGAGTTCAAGTCCCAGCAACCACATGGTGGNACATGGAGGCAGAATGTTGTATACATAATAAATAAATAAATCTTAAAAAAAAGATTCCAGCTCTTAGGCCGGGTGGTGGTGGTGCACACCTTTAATCCCAACACTTGGAAAACAGAGGCAGGCAGATCTCAGTGTGCTTGGGGCCAGCCTTGTCTACAGAGCTAGTTCTAAGACATCCAGGACTATACAGAGAAACCCTGTCTCAAAAAAAAAACATTATTTCATAAAATATTTCTGCACAGCGTTTTGGTCACACCAAACACTTTAAGCAAAGAGCAATAAACCCACAGGAACAACTTCTTGCAGAGTTACCTGAACTTCTTGCAGAGTTATGCAAACATGAAACAAACTGCGGAGTGAGGCTGTGTGAGGAAGCCATGTTTTACTCATTTTTGTCTTTCTGGCTCAGAACTACCGACCATCACTGAACTAGATGTTACTAAAAAGTTAGCCCTTCTTTTTTTTTAAAACTAAAATTTTTAATTAATAAATAAAACCTCATCTCATCACAAAGGCACAAGAAATCCAAGACCATGCGATCTCAGGCCCATTTTTCTAGTTACCATTAATAAAGTCTCTTTGTTTCTAGAGAGTTCCCTCGCACCACTGAAATGCAGTGCACAGCTATGACTAGTGGTCAAAAAGGGTGACCACCTCCTGAAGTAGAATCAGCTAGAAATGGGGGATTCAAACCTGTTGATTAAGCTCCTTAAATCAGAAAATTACAGTAAAAAAGAGCCAAGGCTAAGTATTGCCTTAAAACCTGAATGAACATTCTACTGGAGAAATTTAATAAAGATTCAAAACAGTAATAAAAAAAAGAAATCCAAGAACATTTGTCATTCTGAGTTTTCAAACTCAGTTTTTCCTGTGAGGAAATGCTGTTCTCTAAAACAACGTCATTGGCAGTTCCAAACTCAGGCTGCAAGGGAATGCTTACCTAAGTGTTGCCATAGTGGTTTGCCTAAGTGGAAGAAAAATCGTCACACAAGCTTTCTGACTAAAGAAGTCCATCCTGCTTGAGAGAAATGGCTGGAGCATAGAAAGTTAACTAGTCAATCAGAAATGTGTTTGAGAGTTTCCATTTTAACAGTGATAAATTGTAAATGGCTTCTACACCATACCGATAATCGGTGCAGTGGGTGACATTTATATGGCACCGAGTTAACTAAGTATGTTTGCACATTCGTGTCCACAGGTACTTATCGCAACAAAGCCACTTGTGTTTTTAATGTTCTCGCTGTGGACAGATAAGGACTGAAGCCCTTTAGAACTTTTCAGTACCAAAGGAAGACTTGCTTGGCTTTACCAGTATTCCTCATTCCTGAAAGTCCGCTTCCAGAAGGAAAGGACATTGAGCCTGGTACAGGGAGCTGCTCTAACAACCCTGTGTGGTTATGTGGTGCATTATAAAGTCCGTGTTACAACACTCTCTCCACAAACCTTTCTTGTTGCCCTCTGGAAATTCGACAATCCATTCAAATTCTGAACATGTAGTCTATTTTGATTTTTTACAGGCAGACACTAAGGCATAGAAAGGTTTCATGACCTGCCTGTGATCCACGGATACAGGTTCACTGAAAGACTCTGATTCTTGAAACCGTGGGGACAGTTTGGGCTGGTCATCAATATCCCTGGAAACTGTACCTGCTGACGTCATAAAGATGAGCTAATTGATTGCCTGGACGTTAACTGAGAGCTCCTCTTAGACCAGTAGAGAGCACGGTGAGGGGGGGTGGCTTGAGTGGGATGAGATAGGTCTGAAGTATCTCACATTTGGGGAGTGGAATTGTGCAATGCATCTGTCTTGCCCTTCTTTCTCTAACACATGCTCGAGATGGGATAACAACTCTTGGAAACATTCATTAGAAACCACTAAATCCTCAGGCAAAAGCAAGCAACCAGCATAACACAAAAAAAACAAAACAGTGCCATAGGGAAGAGCAACATTTTTCAAAAGACAAAATTTTAAATAACACTGGAAAATGTGGTTCAATCAAGAAAATTTTTTTCAATTTGGATTTATGTCATTGCACTAGTAGGTAGTGTTAATAATTTCCAAAAGCCACTTAGCAAGTTCATGATGTCATATGTTCCTTCTTGGACACATCTTTTGTCAAATCCATCCATCTAAGGCAGACACGCATACTTTACAGAAACGTCTCTACAACAGAAGTTCCACAGTCAGCCGCAAAAAAATGACTTTAGAAAAGAGAGAGGAACAGAAACGAAAGATCAGTTGCTGCTTTTGGAGAGACATTTTGTTTTTCCCACAGCCACTGTCCCCTGAACCCCTGGCAACCCTGAATTCCTTTTGTTGATCTCTTGCTCTATACAAAAAGGGCTGAGACCCAGACATGCCCAGGAGAACTGAAAGCATGAAGGTCCTAGAAGTGCCAACACAAGATGAAAACGTCTCTGTGTTGACCCACCAGAATCTCTCTAACTCCTGACTCCAAACACTCTGTAAATTGTATACACAAATTTTTGTTTGGTAAATAATCATAAGTTATTTAATTTATCCCAGTAAGAGCCCAAGAAAGGAAGTGTGAAGAATAAAGTCGAAAAAGGTAAGGATGCAAAAGCTGCCGTGGTTTGTTGTTATGGTCTCTGTTGCAAGAACCTAGGGAAGTGCACACCAATCGGTTATCCAACACCAAACGCTCAACCTTGGAAACAATCATACAAGCAACATTACACAGACTGAACAAGTCACACATAGAAATGTGTGTGTGTGTGCATGCATGTAGCAACAATTAATTTTATAAAAGCCATGAATTTGAAAGAAAGAAAGGAGGGCATATGGAGGGTTTGGAGTGAGGAAAGGGAAGAGGGAAATGATCCAATTATATTATAATCTCAGCATAAAAGAAATATTTTTGAAGGGCTGCAATAAAAGCTGTGCTGTGACCCTGGATAAGACAGGCAGCTGGGCAAGGTGCCAAAAGTCAGTCCCCCTTGAGGCAGCGTCCACCCACCACATCCCATTCTTAGATGGCCACAAACACCTGGGGAAGGGTTGTCTCACTGTCCCAGAAGCATCTCTTCCACTTTCCAGCTGATAGAGTTGATAGGAATGAAAAACTAAAAGTGAGTCAACCACCTTTCCTAGCATCCTTGGCTATTTTAATGAATGAACTCTCTACTTTGCCACCATAAAGGAACTCATTACACCATTTCTTCACCAAATAAATGAATTTATATGAATTATATTAGATTTTTTAAATTATCTTATGTACATAAGATATATACAAGATATAGACAAGAAATCTACGTTGACAACATGTCTTTTAATGAATTTTGTCCCATGTTATGAGCTATAAGGGGTGGTAGTTCAGAAAGAAAAATATACTTTTAACAATAAATCTAATCTAAAACTAAAATTTTGTAAAGCCATAATGAATATGTTTCTCTTACAGGCTAATCATGTCTGCTGTTTAAATATGCACAACACAAATTAAACTGCTTTGAGTGTATAAATGCTATTTATATAGGACTTGGCAAGTCCTATATAATTACTATCGCTATTAGGAGTTTATATTTGCCACAGAAACCCAGGGTGTTACAAACTCTTCAAATTATTGGTGCTTGAGACATACATAGCACAAATACATGGATTTGAACCAACAAGTCTAAAGAGAAAAAAATTGGATGAAAAGCAACCTGGAAAACCAGCCAAAACTACGAGAAAGAGTCTCGCTTTAAGCTGTATACAGAAATACATATATACATACATACATATGTATGTATATAAATCGTTTGAGAGGATGAAAAATTTTATAGGCACTAACTCCATAAGCAAAGCCCTATTATTAGCATTTTTGTGAGTTAAAGGCCGGAGGAGATCTACAGTGATTTGAAAGCAAAACAAACTGCTTGCCTTTACGGGTTCATGCTCAGTGTAATTTCAGTGCCAATGCTAGAGAAGAGAATGGAAGGGGAAGTTTTCTAGTTCCCCCGTCAGTCTGTTCCAGCTTTACCCTGAACCTCGCTAACGACAGCCGTTACCCCAGTAATTACACAAACCCAACAAACGCTTCCTGGGTAAATGTGATTTTTCCTACCACAGACTTTCCACCCTTAGGGGTGTGTGTGTGTGTGTGTGTGTGTGTGTGTGTGTGTGTGTGTGTGT
>LOJH01020253.1:0-20830 GCA_001685095.1 Ellobius talpinus
AGGCAATGTTTAAATGAATACAATTTATGTGTTGTTATTTCGGGGTATAAGCTAACCGTGCGGGAGCTGGGTGGGATGAAAAGCAGGCGTGCTCCCCTTTCAATACATATATATAGATATATAGATATATAGATATATGTGTGTATGAATATATAGAAATTTATGTGCATATGAATATATAGAAATTTATATAACTATAAACATAGCATATATATTTATTTGTGTGTATATTCATATGCAAACAAATAAATTTATATGCTATGAATGCATTTAGAAATTTAGAAGTTTAGAGGAGTTTGGATCAAAACTGAGAAGAGAAATTTATAACCTGTTTTCACCTCATATATGTTCATGTTATTCTTTTCAGAGAAGATAAGACACATGACAAGAAATATATGTAATTAGATTTTTCTGTGGATCCAGTAACCAGAGCTGGAAGATAGATGTTTTTTCCCCTCTGGCCAAGGGGTATATGTAAGGATTAAATTAGGATTTTTAAGAATCCTGCTTGCTAAGGTCTTAGGATGTGATGAAGTGGGCACATTTTCTTTCTACTACCCTGCCTGTGTAATCATCACATGTTACAAGTAAAGATGTATTAGTCACTTTGCCATTGTTATGACAAGGCACTTAGGGATCAAGGGATTATTAGGAATTACAGTTCAAAGACACAGCTCAAAAAATAAGCTATCATAGACAGCTGGTCATATGGCATCTGTAGTCAGCAAGCAGGAAGAGATGAATGCTAATGTGTCTCACTTGCAGTGTGAGTTCACCTCTATTAATTAAATACAGAAACTTCATTATGGAAACTTTCTGAAGGTTGTCCCATAGGTGATATAAATCTTGTCAAATTGACAATAAAATTAATCATCATGTAAACTGAAAAGTTATTAAAAAATAAAATAAAAATTTGTGTTTCTATTATCATTATCATATTTTAGACAGAAATGCTTCTTAAATTAATCTGATTTTTAAGACCAAGAAAGGATTGAATACTAAAATCTTCTTTGACATCCAATTTTTCTAAAACATAAAGAATAAACAATCTTATGATTTCAAGTAATTTTCATGGAAATATAATGATGTCTTTCATATGTTATTAAATAAATTATAATTTATTTGAGTAATCCCTTATTATGCAGCTTCTCACAGATTTTTAGTCTATCTGTGCTTGTGCCTGTGTGCATTGTCTTTGGTGTGGATGCGGGTAGAAACCCAGAGGTTCACATGGGATGTCTTTTTCACTTACTCTCTACCTTATTTTTATTTATCTATTTATTGTTTTACTTTTTAAACAAATTTCAGACATTATATTTTGATTATATTCTACTTCCCTCCCAAATTCTACCAGATACTTCCCACCTACCTACCTACCTTTATAACTTTGTGCTCTCTGTCCGTCTCTCTATCTGTCTGTCTCTGTCTGTGTGTCCCCCCCCCAAGCAATCCATCATCAATACAGGAAAACAAACTATAAATTATTAACAGGACAGAAAAAAATTCCCAAACAAAATAAAATAACACAAAATGGACAGAGACACACAGACACCTGTAGAGTCCATTTTGTGTGGCCAAGTATTCCAGGGCATGGAACATGCCGTAGAGTGCAGTTGATGTATCAAGTGACACTCCTTTGAAGAAAACTCATTTTCTTTTTCTCAGAAGGTATCAATTACAAATAGCTCCTCATAGAGGGGTGAGTCTATGTACACACTTCCCCTGCTCAGTGCTGGCTTTTATCTGGTTTGAAGATATGCAGATCTTGGGCATGCTGTCACAGTCTCTGTGAGTTCATGTGTGCATCAGTCTGGTTATTTCTGGAAGACACTCTTTCCTTGGGGGCATCAACCACTTCTGGCTTTTACAATCTTTCTGCCTTACCTTCCAAATACATTGCTAAGCCTTGAGGTGAGGGCTTTGATGAATATCTCTCATTTGTGACTGAGTGCTCAAAAGTCTCTCACTCTTTGAATTCTTTGTTAGTTCCACTGGGAGAAGAAGCTTCTTCTATAAGTGCAGAGCATGGTGCTGATCTACGGGTTTAGAACATCAGTATGAGTCAATTTTATTGTCTTGTTCCTTATCAGAATAAAAGTAATAGGCTTTTCTCTACACTTACGAACCACCTAGTGTCAGGCTCTTGGCTACTTTATCAGTATCAGATATATGTTCTATCTCATAGAGCAGAGCCTAAATCCAGTTTAAAAGAAAAATGGTCGGTTACTCACATAACATTTGTGCCACTATTGTATCAGTGTATTTTGAAATCCTTTCACTGTTTCAGATTGCAGGGTTTGCATCTGAATGACACTGATGATTGTGATTCCCCTTTCAGCATCATGAACACTAATCAGTAAGGATGAAACATTTAGGTGTGCACGAGCTTTATTTCTCCACATTTGACAATGTAAGTGCTGACTTTAGCACTAGGGTTTTACTGTCAGTTTGTAGGTGGTAAACAATAGCTGTGACAATCACCCGTGAGGAGAGTTGGCTGATGTCTATGGGACCCCTTGGGTCAGTGTTTTGAAAAGATATAACCCATTCCTGGCAATGGAAATTTTATTTGGTAATGTAAGATTTCTAGTTGCAATATCATCTTCCCATGATATGGTGACTCGATATAACTTCCTTTTATTTATGTATATATTTTAGCAAACTTCTACAGTGGTAGTTTTCCATATTAGCTTTTCAAAGAGCTCTTAGTATTTCCTGTCTTTCCTCATAGGTCCTCCATTACACTGCCATCCTACCCCTGGCCCCACTCAATCCTCCTATTAAGGTTCCCCTTTGTCTCTTCATAGCACTGTACCTGTTTTTTGAGATAGGGTTTTATAATAAAAGCTGGATCCTGCAGATTCAAAATGAGTAGCCACAAAGCACCAGGGCTAATCCTGCTTTGCTTCCTCATTTCCTCACTGGTGGCATTAAAGAAATTTTCTAGTCAGGTCCATTTTTTTCATTGTGTTCTGTTAGTCTGTCTTATCAACTTGACACAAGCTAAGAATCTTCTGGGAAGAGGAAGCCTCAATTGAGAAAATGTCACCAGAAGATTGGTTTGTGGACATTTTCTTGGTTAATAATTGATGTGGGAGTTCCCAGACCACTGTAGGTAGGGTCACACCTAGCCTGTTTGTCATGGGTTGGAGACTACAACATGCCTCGGATGCCATAGGAACCAAGCCAATAAGTAGTTTCCCCCATGGCCTCTGTTTTATTTTCTGTCTTCAGGTTTCTGCCTTTACTTCCCCTTACTTTCTAAGCCAAACAAACACTTTCCTCCCTAAGCTGCTATTGATCATGATGATTTATCATAGTAAAAGGAGGAATGCTAAGACACATGTTTCCTGGTGCTCAAACTTAGGTCCCAATGCAGTGTGAAAGGCCCTTTGTTGACTAAGCCATATCCTCAAGCTCAATTCTTAATTTTTTGTGAAAGATGGCTTTTTCAGTGTAAATGAACTGCAATTTCTCTGAGTGGTAAAACATATATCTGAAATTTTAATTAAATGAAACCACATGTAACAAAATAATACTTAATTTAGTAAAATCTCTCCTTGTTGGCTTTCATCACACTTAGTGTGGATCTGTGAATTGGCAAGACAAATCAGTTGCAGCAAGTGGTGTGGTGTAGTGATTAGCAAGCCAAACAAATTAGTAAGGCAAGGAACAAGCTGTTTGATAGGTTTGTTATCAAAAATTAATTTGCACAATGATTTGTGTTTTAACATACTGCCTTTACCTGTGAAATTAAGAACAAATAGACACAACAGTGATAACATTATGAACAACGGGGGGGGACATCAGCAGTCTCAGCTCTTTTTCCACATGTCCATTAGATGATATATTGTACATTTTTATTTTCTAGCAGAAAAAGAAGCATAAGCCTACAATGATGGCACAAAAGTTTAATTCCAGAATTCAGGAGGTAGAGGTAGAAAAATCAGAAATCCAAGGTCCTTTTTAACTACACAGTGAGGTTGAAGCCAGCCTGATCTACAAGAGACCCTGTCTCAAAAAAGTAAAACTAAAAAATGATGTACTTTGTGGGGCAAGCATTTCTGACTGGAGATGTTGCTCAGTACACTGGTTGAACAGTATGCATGGAACACTGATCTCCATGTCTTCTATCACTTAAACCAAGCATAGTGGTACAAGCTCTCCATCTCAAGACTTAGAAGGTGGAGGCAGAATCAGACGTTGTCATATACAAGGAGTTTAAGGCTAGTCTGGTATACATAAGATCCTGTCGAAAAAGGGGAGTTAAAAACAAGACAAGCTCAGCTATATAGAGTATGCGTTCAGTCAGATTTTAGAAAATTTGGACTGGAGTAGTTCTTTTCAAACACTGAGTTTGTGACTACTAATTGAGCATGGTCTGGCCATGAAATAACAACAAGAATGGAGCCCAAATAACAACCTCTAGTATGTATTGTCTGCACAATTCCCACTAAGAATTTTAATGATTAATTTAATGTAATCCTCAAAGTGAGCACTGGAGAAATGCTACATCTCTGAGAAGAATAAGTTTTCACAGCGTTTAGTATTTAAGACATCGACGATTCAAACCCGGAACGATCTGAACCTAACTGTATTGGTCACAAATCTTAGGACTCTAGGAGTCTATGTTCCTTTCACAATGTTACCTTGAATCATTAGCTAGAATACACTTTACCCAACTTAAGTCTGCTCCCTTTAGTTCTAGTTTCCAATGCTTCCTATTCTCAAATGGCTGGCAAGTGGAACAAGCTTTACAAATCACTCCATGAGTCAGATCAGAGATCTGGAGTCGTTTGAGTGCATTAAGAGGAAAGAAAGACCATCTGTACTGACAGTGCAGTACAAATGGAAGAATGAAATGTCCTCAGGCAGGCAGAGGCGATCAGACTAGTACCCAGAGTGTTGAGCTAGCAGTTTCTGACATTCTTTTTGTTTTGAAGATCACTCCTTTGTAAACATGTCAGAGAAATGCTTGCTGGCTGGTTAAGCTTTGTCTGTATAGGCACGGTATTTCTAACCTTTACTTTCTGCTTGATCTTAAACTAATCAGAAGTCCATTTCATGTTGTCTTGTTATTTAATGCTAAAAATGAATTTAAAAAAATTGAAGTGGCATTTTCAAAGCAGAGTTGGAAATGGTCCAGATGATGGGTAACACAGCAATTTGCTCTTCATTTAGGAGGAAACATTCGGAATACTACTAATAAAAAATTATCAGGGGCCACACGATTCATGCTCTTGGAAGACATGGAGAAGATTTTAATGTCAGAGAATAGAGTTCCAGATTCTAGTCTGAAATATAACTTATCAAATTTATATAAATTGTAAAGAGCTCTCCTTAGAATGACTTAAGATCAAGGAGAGAGGATAGCTTAGTAGGTAAGAGAATTTGCTGAATAAGCATGACAATTTGAGGTCAAATTCCTGGACTCACATTAAAAAAATGTTTGCAGCCAGGTGGTGGTGGTGCATGACTTTAATTGCAACACTCAAGACAAAGAATCAGGCAGATCTCTATGAGTTAGAGGCCAGCGTGGTCTACAAGAAACTTTCTGAGGAAAGCTACGGCTGTTACACAGAGAAAACCTGTCTCAATAAAATCAAATAAAACAAAACAAATAAAAAAACACATGTTTGGTTGTACACACCAATAACCCCAATGTAGCAATGGGAAGAGAAAAAAGAATTACTGGTGTTTCTGCATGCCAGTCTGGCTTCATGTTTACTAAAAGACACAGATTAGAGAATTGGGAGAGTTATGGAGTAGGATAACCATTGTCTTCCTCTGTCTTCTGTTTGAGCACATAGGCAAACACATGCACAGTTTTGGATTATAAATATGTTCTTTGAATCAAGCCTGATTTTTGTTTCTTTTGTGATAGGAACCAAAATTTTTGATAAAACTATTTTGAGGCAAGATACAATGAGAATCATGAGGGCTGTTATTTTTATCTGTGAAGAAGTTAAACATCACAACTAAGCTTTAGTTTACAACAAAATAGAATTTCTAATACATAGATTTTGGAAGTAGTCAAGATCTCTAGGAAGATTATATAGATACTAATGGCAGAATCAATATTAGAAGATATGTCCAGCTGTGACTGTCAGCATTTTACCTTGTGTGTAGCAGAGAACCATTTCACCATCACAAAGGGAAGGACTCAGATAGGCTAATGAAGGGAAAGTGTGTTCACTGGCTAATTCAACATAAACACTTTTCTGAGATAGAAACAGAAGTGACCTAGACTATGGGGGAGAATATAAAGGCTGTGGTGAATAGCACGTAGTTCTGAAAATAGACCGTGAGTTCTCTCTTCCTTGAAGAAGTTTACTGTTTGGACTTTTGGGAGCAAAGCTAAACTTGATCATCATGGAAATATGAAGAGGAAATATTTGAATCGGTATTGTTGAGGTTGTCAGAGCTTTCAGAAGATTCTGTTTGTTACTTTCTAAGAACATCTAAGATTGTGCCAGTATATGTCTAATCTCAAGCTTTTTGATTAAGGTCTGAAGTTATAGAAAATGCATCCTGCTGTCATTTTGCCCAATTTTGACCCTATCATATTAAGTATAACCACACTGGAATAACATTTTTCAGGAATTTGGCTAATGTCTCCCACAGTTAAGCAAAAGGAGGAAACCTAGAAAATTTTTCTCAAAATTCTTTTGTATGATAGACAAAAGTAAGAACAATGGAATCAGCATATTAAGGAAGTAATCCTGGTTTCCATATTGGTGTAATGAAAGGACTTGAATATGTCATTTACGCCTCCCTGTTGTAAGATGTTCATATTAGCCATGTTAGATGACTTGAGTATGATTAACAGTGGAAAGCAGAGCCATATCTTAGAAACACTAGTGGCATTGCCTCTGTGATGCATTTAGTTTTCACTATAGCTACATATGCACTTTTCAGACACTAGAATATAAGTGTTCTACATTTCATGGTTTCCAGTCTCAAGAAAGCAACTAATTCCTACTTCTTAAGTTAAAAAAATAAAAAAGTGAAGGAAAATGGAAGGAAGGAAAGAAGGAAGGAAGGAAGGAAGGAAGGAAGGAAGGACAAAAGAAAAAAAGAAATAGGAAGCGACCTGGGATTTTTTTTTTCAGTTGGCTGGCTTCTTGTTTGTATACAGGATGTTATGGGTTTGATTTCCAAAACTATGCAAGATCAGGCATGGCTGCACTGTGTCCATTGGTGAATATTGAGTTCAAGGTCACAATCAGATATGTAGTGAGTTTAAGGAAAATTTAGGATATATGATACCCCCTGTAGAAATAAAGACAGAGAGATATATATGGAAAGAACAAGGGACATAGAAACAAAGAAAGGAAGGAAAAACAAGCCTACAAATCACAATCCCAGAGAACCTAGACCACAATGAGGACCCTAAGAGAGACATACATGGATCTAATCTACATGACAAGTAGTAAAAGACAAGATCTCCTGAGTATATTGGGAGCATGAGGAACGTGGGAGAGGGTTGAAGAGGAGGGGAGAGACAGGGAAGGGAGCAGAGAAAAAATGTATATCTCAATAAAATCAATAAAAAATTGAAGGAATAAACAAATGAAAGAAATTCTTCTTTAGTCCTTTCAGGACCCTCGTTTAGTTATTGCTTTCAACCTTTCTAAAAGAGCCATGTATTTAGAAAAATTTAAAAAGAGATACAGGAAAAGAAAAGAAGAGAAGAAGGGGAAAAGGGTAAAGTAATGCTACTTCACTGCCATTATTACTTAGGTCCTATGAATAGATAGAAAATTAAGTGTAATCTATTTAGGGTACTCGCATGAACAGTCACTTTTGCATCAATACAAGGAAGATGTGAATCTGAATTGTTCTTCGAGAATTTACTTCATGTGCTTGGTTTTTCATGTCTTTGATTTCTTGTTGTAAATTTAAGGATATCACAAACATGCAGATTATAAATAATAGAGTGGTTAGAGGTATTTATAAGGCTCTTATTCATCAGCAGTTGCTATTCTTATCATTGCCGGTATTATCTTCAAACATTTGGCTTCATTCCCAACCATTCCTAGCCCTAGTCTCTTGGGCTATCTCTCTAAATCTTCCTTTTAAAACATCTAAACTGGACTTATAGCTGATTGTTTATCTATTAAATTTCCATGGTACATATCCATTATACATCACACTATCTAAATAAGGACATTTTCCTAAAACCATATATTGAAAATTAAGTATATATCTTTACATCTCACCCTACCCTTTTTCACCTCATGAATACCTTTCCTCTAGACAGATCCCTTCTACACTCATCTGACCACCTATTTCTGATCTGTCTCTAATCTCTATGGGAATTTTGTGAATACTACTCTACTTAGAGGATTTTTTGTGTTTAGCAAATGAAATTTTGATGTCATTAGTGTTCATAAGCACCCATGCTTAAAATCCATGCTTCAAGAATTCACATAATTCTCTTTGCTCATTGTACGCCTCAGCATGAAATTTTTCCATGTTTGTGTTATGAAGGAAGAACACCCAAATCCAGAGAAAGTGCATAGTTTTCATACACAACTCAGGAGAATTTGTAACAGTCTAGATAATAAATCAAATTAGAGAAATTTCTTTGGACAAAAAAACAGTGTTGTTTAAAAAATCAAAGACCTCTGTCAATCTGATCCATATTTTGTCCTTAGCAAGTCCTGTGGCTTCTCATATGTCTGGAATGTGCCATGCTCTCCTGTGCTCTTAATTGTTGATTCTTTTGCTACAATGTCTTACTTCTTTCCTCCAAAAACAACTCACTTAAAAGATAGCTTTCAGTGAATTTCCTAGTCTAGAAAGATTCCCTGGAATAAGGTAGATTATGTCTCCTTTCTTGCTCCCATGATAACCCACATTCATAATAACATAATTATTCAAAATCATGTTGCTACTTGTACATCCACAAACTCCATGAGTTCAAGTGTTCCAAGAGATAGAACTAAATCTACCATGTCTCTGTAACTGCAGGAACCAGACAGAGACCCACACTTAGAAGAATCATGATCCTTATCCAAAGAAGAGAACCACAGGATAACCTATGCCATTGGTAAAAGGAATATTTAGAGTATCAGCATCAACAGAGTGTGATGTCAGTCATCTTCATAAGCTTGGAGTTTCGAATTGACAGACTTACAAGGAAGAACTTTATAAGGCAAAATCAAGTAAATTGATAAACTCTAGGTATAATTACACATTATATGAGTTTATATGGTAAAAATATTAATTAAATTAATTATAAGGTAAGAATTTCCAAACAATGCAAAATAACCAGCTAAAATGATTTAATTACTAATAACTTGATGAGCAATATTCATCCATAAATATATAAGTAAAGTATAAAGAATGAGAGCAGGCAACTATGCTCTTGTGGGGAAGTAGATACAAAGTAGTTGGTAGAGTGTTTGCCTAGTCATTATAACAAAGCCCTGAGTTCAATTCCAAGCATAGCATGCTTTTTTTCCTCTAATCCAAACAACTGAGTAGCCGATACAGAAGTATGGGAAGTTCAGAACATGCCCAGCTAGAAACTGAGTTCAAGCTCGGCCTGAACTATATGAGCCCTCGTCTTGAAACCTAAACCTCACATCATTCCATCCCTACATATGCAAAATGAAGAGACAATAAACTATGCTCACAAACATAAAACTGAAAGTCATTAAGAACAAAATAATTATCAAACATAAAATTAATTCAGATCATGTTTGTATATGTGTATTATTCAAAATAAGTAGCTGTGTTCATCTAGGAGGAGGTTGTTCAGACCATCATGGATGGACGTGAGGTTGTAGAAAAGGGATCCCACCACTCTGGCAATCAAACCGAGACCCTCACACTATTGCCCATAACTTCTGAATACTTATGCTAACTTATAAGAAATGCTAAACATTTACTTTTGTTGACAATAAGTGTCTGGAAAGATCTAGAATCTGTCCTTGCTGAGCCTGCTTGCAGCTAGTGCACCTACTTAGTACTTCCTGCTCAGTGTAAAATCAATTTATTCAAACTACAGAGAATAGCATGCCCAACTGTGTATTAGTTTCTTCTCAATGAAAGTAGAGCTTTCTCTAGGGCATACTGAAACAATCAAAGACCAAAAGCAAAATTATCCCTATGGTGGCCATGGAAAGTCTGGGTCTTTAATAGGTTTGGCTTTATTTTTCTCACAGTCATCTTTGTAGTAAATGGCAATATATACTTCCTCAGATATATTAATATGTATAATTTCATACATACATATAATTTAAGAAACAGATTTAATTCACTAGGGTGATAATTCTGTGTGTAAAGTGTCTGCTACACAAAAGTGAGAACCCGAACTCAGCTAAAAAGTAAAGCACAGAGGTGTGTGTCTGAATCGCTAATAGTGGGAGGAAGAGATGAGTTTCTTGTCACTCCCAAGCCACTTAGCCTAGCCAATCAAGGAACTCCAGGTATGGTGAATGACAGTCTCAAACAGCAAAGCAGATGGCAAGCAGAGGAATACACTGAAGATGCACATCTGGCTCTATATGTACATATAACCCTTCTACATTCATATGCATGCAATACATATGTATATACCACATACACACACAAGCACACACACTTGTGCACACACACATTCTCAGATATATACATATTCATACATCAAACTGAACTATTTTCATCTGATAATCTACACGTTTGGCTTCTTAGTAATAGTTATATGATTCTAAATTTCAAATATTAAATACATAAATGTTACTAGTAATAACATATTAAAATTTCCAGATTCATTACTCTGTGACATATTACATTCAACTCCATGTTTTTTTTTCTCACACACATGTTTCATTGTAGAAATAATGAGAAATTCCACATGGCAGTCACTTGAGGAAGGGATTTGGATCACAGTGATAGAAAGTATACTAGCTGAATGGATGGTGCAATTACAAGGCAAATTATTGACTCATTCATCTGAAGATTATTTCCCTCATGCCAGCTTATATGTTAATGTGATGGCTGGTGTAAGTGTCATATTTTTGTGGAGTATTCTATTTTTAAGCTTTCACTCTTCCCACTTTCACTCATGGGGACATCATGGTGAATTTTCTGAAAGTATGCTTAAGTGTACTGTGATCTATAGATTAGTAGCATTGCTTGAATCAATAGGAAAAAGAGTTAGAAATTCCAAATCCCAGTTCTTTAAAGATGAAAATTTACACATTATTTTTGTGTTAAACTTTTTAAAGTTCATAACTAAGAAGGGCATACAAAACTAAAGACATAATAAAAGTGAAAAGCAGAATGTGGCGTAATGGCTCAGTGGCTAAAGTACTCACTGCTCTAAAAGAAACTCAAGTTCAGCGGCAAACATCTGAGGCTAGTGGTTCCTTAGCAATTGTAAATCTAGCTCCTGGAAATTGGGTGACCTTTCCTCCCACCTCCTACAGGCACCAGCACTCATTTGCACATACAAGAGCACACAGCCGCATGGACGCACGTGTGTGCGTGCACACACACACACACACACACACACACACACACAAGTTTAAAAAAGAGAAACTGCTTTTGAAAACAAAAAGCTAGAAAAAAGTCAAAAAGAAGAGAGAGCAAAAGGGTCAATGATTTGACTGTAAGTTATGCTTATAATGTGCATTTTCAAAGTCATGTAACATGCGCTTGAAACAAAACATAACTCATACTGTTAAAAAACAGGAACACACTCCTACCCACTTCAACTGCAGAAGTTAATAATCTCTACAGTTGTATATAATAGACTTTTATTCATTAAGATAATCAAAATTTATGTTGTGGTTACTGGAAGAGAGAGTTTTATGAAGCTGCAAAGGATGCTCTCATTTCAGAATCATTTCCTCAATTCTGGGATGGAGTTGGTTGTCACCCTTGAAACACATGCTGTTAATGAGGCTTCATAAGTCTAAAGTTAAATTGCTTCTGTGAGAAAGTATGGCACAAAAGATAGAGAATCACTCTACGTGTGCCCAGGACAGGAGAGGCATTGGTGCAGCAGCATAAAATACCTGTAACATGATCTATGGAATCTTCAACATTGGAATATGTTTACAAACCTGTTACATTGAAATATTCACTAGACTCACTTTCGGTAACAGACATGATCAACTGGGCAAATACATTGCCCTTCTATGATGATGGGAAATTCATCCTTTTCAGCTGTGACAATACAGCAGTATACCAGGATTAGATATGGTAGTAAAATAAAACATATTCACTACACAAAGAAAACAATGGTTACTAGACAATGGCAAGGAATTTTGCCTTTCATTCTACATACTGAGATTTCCAGCAATAGTAGTAGGAATAATAATGGTGAAGATGGTAATGAGGATGACCATGGTGATGATACTGGCAGAATTATTCACAACTCATTGAATAGTTTTGCTACAATAAGTGCTAGAATGAATACAAAATATTTCAGTCCCTTTGGAATGTATATGATTATTATAATTAAATTATATAAATATGCATTTATATGATTATAAGTATTTTTTATTAAACATTATAAGGTTTTTATTATAATAGGCATTTCTTTAAAAGTAAAGACTGCAAAAACACTGAACAAAAGAAAGATTTGCACATTTTCACGGAAGCTCAGTGTTTTACACAAATGTCTATTCAGAGAAATTATCTAATAAAAACAATAAATAAATATTCCCAAGTAAGGAAAGACCATGACTTTATTTAGAAATGTAATAATTATTATGAGAAAAATTCCTGATAATATATTTTTAAAATACTCAGAGTTATGGCCTGTAATATGGCTCAACCAGTTAAGGATGTTTGTCAACAAGTCTAAAGACGTGAGTTCAATTTTCAGGACCTACATAGAAGAAGAAGAGAACGAAGTCCTCCATGTTGTCCTCGAGGATCCCTACATGGACACTGTAACACACACACACACACACACACACACACACACATACAAAAATGTGTATATTAAATAAATGCACAATACATTATTTTAAAATCGCTGTATTTAAAAGTTTTGTATAATTGTAAAACATAAGATCAATATTATATTCTGTTGTGTTTCCATACAACAATATACCAGCTATGAATTAAATTGAGAAAAATGCAAAACCAACAATATAATTACTATTAAGTTAAATAGTAGAAGCTCAGGTCTTAGACACAAAATATATTGTTATTATTATAGAAAGAAACTAAGGAAGTCTAAATGAAGTAAAATAATATTCATGTTCATTAATAAAAAAACTAATATTGTCAGTACAATATAGAAAAAATATCTTTTTAATGATAATGTAGACAATGTAGAATTTCTGATCATGTTTAACAATACACATAATATGATATCAACTGAATAAATATGGAAATTATATATTAAAACTTTATAAAAAGATATAGCTTCAACATAAGTCATTGACATAAGAAACAATGAACAGATTTCTTAATCAAATTTTAGGAATTAAAATTTAGCTATGTATGTAAGATAAAAAACCTTTAAGATATAAATTAGTGAGTTACGCTAATTAAATAATGCATAAATCATGTTACTTCAGGACACCCATCACAGAAAATCTTAATACAGCTAGACAACATTTAGAAAAACTTGATACATATAGTTATAAACCATGAACATAAATAACTGTGTCCTGAACTTTACATACACAAATGGCCTTTAGAAAACAAAATCACTAGCAATTCCACCATAACCAGGTGAATATGCTCCTACGTTTTCATCATGGAGATTTTAACCAGTTCCATAAGACCTGATTAAGAACAAATGTGGGAGTTGGTGGGTAGGGAATAGCTCTGAAACTCTGCCATATTAACATGACAAGGCTGTTACATGGATGGAATGACATAAACTGAAGTCACCTGCAAAGTTACAGCACAGATTGAGTCATTCCACCCTGGCTGATGTCATTTGAGGAGCTGGTGGCATTGATAGCTCCTATCAAAGGGAGAACCATTTAGTTTTGGGATGTGAACCATGGTATTTTGTCTGTTCTTCAATGCATAACCCCACATACATTAGTGACAAATTTAGATTCTAATTTTTGATGAATTATTAGAAGAAAAATATTGAAGGCATATAGTTTGGAAAAGATGCTTTGGGGGCATTTTGGTGGGATAGGATGAAGAGGATGAACAGAATGAAGAGCGGATGTTAATATACTTCATTGTATATAAAAATGAAAATCAGAAAGAATAAAGAAAGATATAAAAACCAAAGGTTCTCTTTACTCACAAAAGATAATCTTTAGAAAATCATAAGAAATTTATGAAAATATTACAAGAAATAATAGGTGAGTTTAAAGGATATGCAAATTTTCTGTACTGTTTAATAAGGACTTTAAGTGTCAATGCCTGAGAATGACTATACCATAAAGTAATTTCCAAAGTTAAGACTGTCATCTTCAGTTGTATCTGTTATAAATAAAAGGAGACATTATAGATTCAGAGAACTAACAACAACACAGAAGCAACTTTCTGATGAGGTTTGTAAGGAGATTTGCAATGCTGTGGCCTCTTCAGATCAGAAGAACAGAAAATAGAAGAAATACACATGATATATAGCATGACAGATGACAGTGCTCCTGAAAGAAATGTATGCTTAAGTCTTGGAGTATGAAGGGAGTTACTGCAACATGGCCAGAGTCAACCAGGATTGGTCAGTAAGGGAAAGATGGAAAAGACAGCCTTCACTTCCAGAGGGACTATGGCAGTTTGGGTATTCCTCACTGTAAAGATCTTTCTTTTTTGGTGGGGATAAATTATATATCACATGACCTAGACTCCACAATAGAATCATAAGGAAGAAAGGTACAAAAATACAGATAAAAGCAGAATTATCTTAAGAAGATTTTTGTGTAATAGATGCAATAGAAAGAAAGAGTACAAGGCCACAAAATACTTTACTTATCAACTTCATAGAGAGATAACAGAAGAAAATGGCTTGGCTTGGGGAAAGGTGGCATCCAGCTAGAAGTGTCTGTGATCTAACAGTGGTCTTTTTGTGAAAGAAAAATCAAAATTCCCATCTAAGTAGAAAAGCAATAATGTGAGAAGCCAGATCATCTCAAGACTTTCTCAGATACCTGAATGAAAGCCCAATGAAAACATTAGTCCTGTGTACTTATCCAGGAATAAACTTGACAAGGTGTGTCTGATGCTAAAAACATCATGGGAGTCAAGATTGTAGTACCCCTGGGCGGTCATCAGCTTTTAGGCAACTGTATCTGAAGTATCTTGTGTTCTTTTGCCAAAACTGTCAGACATAACTCTCCTGCTAATATTGACTGTTTTCCTGCCTTGCAAATAACATAAATGATGCCATTCTTCTTAATAAAATTTATTGGTATAAATCATTAGATTATGCAAGACATCCTGATTCTAGCTATTTTTTCTGACTTCCTTATTTCTCATCCCTGTCCCTCCTACTGATCACCCAAGAGTTCAAGACATTATAACTGCATGTTCCATTCAAAGAAATTTCAATCAGCCTTTAGAAAAAAAAGATGTATTAATCTAATAAAAATTATGTTAAAAATCAGACGAACCAAAGCAGCTTATGTGAAGGGCTCAGCTTCCATCTGATAAGCTGTTGAAAACCAATGAATTCATTGATGGATGTCATCATTTGTCTACATTATTGGAATAACAAGGGTTAACATAGAGGCACATGTCTGCTGTCTTGGTACAGAAGAATCAGAGAAGATTGGGAAAAGGAGGAGAGAATAGGACAAATAGAATGACACTATTTCAAAAGAAATAATAATTGAGAGCTTGAGATACTGCACCAAAATGAATACAAAATATTCATGATTAAATAAGTTTCAATCTCATGTAAAAGGCAAATACAGGAATATACATCTGTAATTGTAGTGCTGTGAATGCAGAAAGACAAAAAGATCCATGAAGAATATTAAACATCAAATGCCTAAACTTCATCCAAACACTAACCTATGCATTAAACCTAACTGTAAAACAAGCACAAGCCCTATCCTTAAACCTAGGGCAAATCTAAAACCTAAAACTAACCCTAACCCTAAACCTAACCCTAAGCCTAGCCCTAATCCTAGCCCTAACCCTAGCCCTAGTCCTAACCCTAACCCTAACCCTAGTCCTAACTCTAACCCAATCAAGCCTTACTGAATCACAGTGAGCTCCACCCAAAGTGACAGTCTCTTTCATAAAACATGAAAAGAAGTGAGAATGAAAAATATGCTTGATGATAATTTCTAGCCTCCACATGCACATGGAAAGAGATGGAAACCCACCTGCATGCACACAAAAGAACAAGTACATACATATACAAATACACATACAAATACAAAGTTTAAGTAAAATATAAATAACTAAAAAAGAAAAGCATAGGAAATGTGAGACTTGTATCTTGCAAATAGAAAAGGAAAATTGGTCAAATCCAGACATGTCTAAGAAGTAAAACTGAGAGCATTCAAACTATAAAACTGGAGAATGAAACAGAAAACATTGTAATCAATGCCATGGAAAGAGGAAAGCTGCAAGAGATTAACGTGCAGCTAAGGTGCATATCTTAGAAAAAATACATAGATTCCTAGGAGCATAAAGCCTATTTAGAAAACCTGAATGTCTGTGCAGACCAGGAAATTGTGTAGAGACTGAATCCTCCTACAACAACTTCCTGCTAATGAAACATTTGGACCAAATGGCTTGATTTGGAAATTGTAAAAAGTAAATAATTGATGGTATTTTTTGAAGTGACTCAAAGTTTAAGAGAATTTGTTTTGCTTGAGTTGCTTCAGGTTTTGGTTTATAGTACCCGCAGGGTGACTTGTAACTGTCTCTAATTCCAGTCCTGGGGTGTCTGCCACATGTGTACTCTTGGCTTCCTCAGGAAATTCACACATGTAGTGTACCTACTTTTATGCACACACACACACATACACAAAATAAATAAGTATAAATATCAAAGAACAAATAAAAAAGAAATAATACTTGGAAAATTCCCAAAAGTTTGGAGAGAGCATTACAAAGCTCACATAATGAGGCCTGCAGTATTCAGATACCACAGGCATATAATATATGAGATGCAAGTAAAAATATGAGTCAAAACTGCATAAAGATAGAAGTAAAACTAAGCAAAATAAGAACAAAGTGAAAAAATCAGCAAATTAAAATTATCAGTCAGCAAGACTCATAGGTGATTGAGGTGATTTGAATGAAAATGGTCCCCAAAGGCTCACATAATTATATGCTTGGTCCTGAGTAAATGGAACTCTTTGGGAAATATTGGTAGGTGTGAGATGTTGGAGGAGGTATGGCATTGCTGAAGGAAGTGTGTCATTGGAAGTGGACTTTAAGATTTCACAAGCTAAAGTCTCTCTGTGTCTTGATCTTTTTGTTTGCTGCCTGATGATCAGGATGTTTTTCTCAGTGATTCTTACAGACTCTGCCTATCTGCCTCTCACCATGCTCACTACCATGATGATATGAATAATCCCCTGAAACTATAAGCAGGCTCCCAGTTAAATGCCTTACTTTATAGTTTGCTTTGTTGTGGTGTCTCATCACAGCAAGAGAAGAGTAAGCAAAACACTGACCCAACATATGAAAGTGTTTGATAGACCATGCTAGCAGGAAAAAAAAAATGGTCAACATCTCATGATTATCTCAATGGGTTTAGAAACTGCTTTAAACAAAGTAGACACCTTCATTATAATGAGGAAAGCCCTTAAACTGTAGGTGTAATGAATGTCCTTGGATGTAACAAAAGCTATATGAGAAAAGTTCACAAATATCATGTCACTCTACAAAGCACTCCCAAAAATGTTCTCTGCAAGATCAAGGCAGAGATGAGGATGTCTGTGTGCACCAGTTTTGCTCAAGAGAACCCTGAGGTTCCCAGGTGAAAAGTGAAGAAGAAGAAATGAGAAGCTTCTAAGTCAGAAAGGAAGAGGCCAATGGGTGTTTTCAGATGACAGTCTTACATATTGTAATACAGAAGGAGTCTATTACAAATAAAATAACTGAGCAAAATAAAGTAGCACATTGTATAATCATAGTACTGGAGTGGCAGAGACAGGGGGCTTAGGAATTTGAAGTAAGGTTGGTGTAAAATGAGAGGTCTTTGCCTCAGAAAATGAAGTGCTATCAGTATATCTCAGTAGCAGAGTGGTTGGCTCATTTTAACAAGGTCCTGGGTGTGAACCACCGCCAGGAGGGAAGGAAGGAATGAAAAAAGGAAGAAAGAAAAGAGGGAGGGAGGGAGTATGGAAGAGAATAAAAGAGGGAGAAAATAAAGGAAAGAGGAACCTGTTGAAACTATGTAATTCAATTCATTACAATTCCAGTATACAAAATACATAAAATCTTTTCCTACACTTTAAAATGAACTATAATACCCCAGGAAATAAAACGCTTAGACATCAGTTTCACTAAGGAAATGAAAGATTTGTTTACTGAGAAACACAAAGCAATGAGGAAATAAAATTAATATCACAGTATAAAAAGAGACAGGTACTCATTGATTGGAAGGCTTGAATTAGCAAAATATTGGTTTAATTTCAAATATTTAATTCCTTATGAAAATCTTAATGCTAGTGTTAAGGTGCATGAGAAGTCCCTCAAAAGACCAACAGACACATACAATTGGCAAGAGTATTAAATTCTTGAAAATAAAATGAGATCCAATGTGCTGAGGTCACACATCCAACACAACAGCAAAATGGTGACCCAAAATGAAACTCACAGACACCTTTTATATACAGCTAAAGGAATTCCAAAGGATGAAAAATCATTCTATCTAAGATTGGTTTATGCAAGTGGCAATAGATTAGTCCATTTTTGATTGGTTAGGGATAGCAGGGACTGGATAAGCCCACAGATTTTCCCTCTTTGGACAATTATAGACAATTCTCAGCTCTACTCTTATTTGGTCATTGCCTTGAGGAACTTTTGGGAGTACATGCAGTTTCCCTGGTTACCACACAGTAAGAGGTGTTGGTGATTGATTGTCCTTTGTGGCTTCCTCACAAACTGCCTGTCCAGTTGTAAAAGGTAGGATCTGAGGCCTAATTTTCATGTGAGTTATTAAGAGCTTGTCATGGCATTTGCCTGGCCCTCTAACTGGTGATAAGAAAAAGTTACAATTCATAATGAAACAAAAAATAGGAATGACCAGAAAAAATCTACAGAAAGACAATAGTTTTCTACTTTATTCTGTACTCTATTAAAACTTATAGCCATTGAAGATGGCAAAGCAGGTAAAGAAGCTTGCTGTCAAGACTGAGAACATGAGTTCCGTCTCTGGAAATCGCATGGTGGAAGGGAAGAACCAACTTTCCCATGTTGTCCTCTGAGTTCCACATACATACCATGACAGTAATGTGTGCATACACACATATTTACACACTAAATTAATAAAAATAAAGAAAACTCACTAATAGTACAAAAGTACCTACTTAAAAACAGAAATATAAACCAGAATAGAGAGGCTAGAAAGACATTGACACACATGTTACCAGCTGACGTCTCGTGAAGGAGCCAGGTTCACAAAAACAAAAATGAGGTCTTCAACATATGGGTGTATGAAGAATCAGATAGTCACATGACAAAAAATAGGGAGTGAGGAAATGGTTTGTTGGCCAAATGATTTCTATGCAAATATGATCACCTGAGTTTGGATCCCCAGAACTCAAAAACAAAACATAACAAAAGAAAGCACACAAAACAACAACAAAAAAAGCAAGGTATGCTGGTTCTTGCATGTAACTCCATGGCAGAAACGTGTGTATATGTGTAAATTGGGGCAGATGGATCCTCAGGACTTTCTGTCCAGTCTGTTAAGATCAGAGTGAGCTCAAAGTTTAATGACAATAAGTAGAAAGGGACCAAGAAAAAATTAGAGGTCATCCTCTGACCTGCCCATGCACCTACACAGGCAAAAGACACACACATGCATACATATACACATATTTAAAATAAATAAATAAGATGAATAATGTTAATTAATAATTAATAAATATAATTTAAAATTAAAATAAATACAAATAAACTGAAATTTCAGCCAAGATTCCTACTTTTCTCGGCAACTTTTTTTTGAATCTTTTAGATTAGTTTGAGATCTCCTATAGGCATATTTTGGGAACCACTTGACTCCTTTATTTTAACGGCTTCTCGGTCTGCCTTCTCCAGTAGAATTTTCCATTGTCTTCCAAATCTCTATATTCTCCCAATAAGCACTCAGTAAAGCTCTATGACTGAGCTTATGTGAGAAGGAGAGATGAATTAAGGCTATTGATAGTTTGAGTAGTTTCAATAATCATCATAGAAAGAATAATTCATGCTTGATTCATAGAACACAAAATTAACCAAAGAAGACTATTAAAGACAGGCCTGGTACCGACCTGAAAAAGTTGACAATCAAAATATCTCACTTCCAAGAATTTTGTGGTAATCCTACAGCTCAATTAATATATATTTTTCTTTAGGTTAACAATTGTAAATATTACTTGACATTTCATATATATAAACAAGATTTCTTATTATACATGCCCTTACCACCATCTCCTGTAGTAAGGAGGAGCGGGCCACGTGCCATAGCATGGCTAGCTTAACCCCCGAAATAACCACACAGAAATTGTATTAATTAAATCACTGCTTGGCCCATAAGCTCTTGCCTCTTATTGGATAACTCTCACATCTTGATTCAACTGATTTCTAATAATCTGTATGTCACCACTAGGTCGTGGCTTATCAGGAAAGATTCTAACCAATGTCTGTCTCAGGCACGAGAATCATGGTGTCTGCCTGACTCTGTTGTTCTTCCCAGAATCCTGTTCTGTCTACTCTGCCCACCTAAGTGCTTGGCCCT
>LOJH01020254.1:9944-20830 GCA_001685095.1 Ellobius talpinus
TATATACTGCCACACACTTTCAGTCCCTTATATGAACATCAAATGTATTCATATAATGGGCAGGTTCTATAGTTATTGTCTGTCTATATACTGCCACACACTTTCAGTCCCTTATATTTGTAGAGTTATATTTAGGTAGCTCGTAAGAATTTGTATTTAATTTTTTTCAAAATAGCAACATTTAGGAGTATAGAACTTGAGGGATTTTCTTTGAGGAATGTAAAAATTAAAATTTTGCTATAAATGAATACTTGAAAGGTCAAAATAAGTACGTAAGGCCCGGGAAGGCACAGTTTTAAGTGACACTTGTGGGTAAGCCTCAGTTGACTGTGTTTGGAGTAGCAGCTGTGACTACACCTGAGTTCTCTCTCTTGCAGTTTTCGCCATTCCATGCTTCGGTGCTGGCCTCTTGCTCCTATGACTTCACTGTAAGGTACTGAGATTTTTTAAATACATTTTGTGTGCAATATCAAGTAGCATTTGTATCTGGGTAACTTTTCTGAGGTAATGGATCGCATTATTAACAATGTACTTTTCCTGCCTTTTCCTCCTAGCTAGTCACTCTGTAAGCCACATATCCTTGTCCCTTGTACTGTATAGTCTGCTGGGTTTGTATGAGGACGCTAAACATTGAACTTAACCAGCCATGTCGCCTTAACCCCTGGAGCTCCTCTCCTTTCCTTCTCAGTGTTTGATCTGGCAGCATTCTTATGACTGTCTTCATGCAGTGTATCCCTCTGATGTAACAGATTGAATTGGTACCTTGAGAGAAAGTACATGCCTCTAACTTGTTTTTCTGGAAGGAACCTGTATACGAATGCAGACAAACTGGCTGGAGAGATGGCTCAGCAGTTAGAGCAATGGCTGCTTTTCTAGAGGACCCAGGTTCAATTCCCAGTACCCACATGGCAACTCACACCTGTCTATAGTTACAGTTCCAGGTCTTCTGATGCCCTCACAAGACATACATGCAGGATAAATACCAATGGACATAAAATAAAAATAAATTGCAAATATTTAAAAAGAAAAGAAGAAGAAGAATGTAGACAAACTGGGGAATAGAATCACATTGTAGCCAGGATGAGGTGGAGGGTGTTGTTTTGTTGTTTGGTTTTGCCTCATGGACCCACTCTTTACCTGTGGACTCCATGTGCAGCTAAGGATGACTGCACTCCTAAGTCTTTTACCCCCACCTCCCTGATGCTGGTATCGAAGGCATGAGCCACCACATCCAGCCACATTAAAGTAGTAAGGCATGATTGCAGGGCTTTTAGTTTGTGGTGATACTGGAGTTTTTAGAGGAAAGCACCAATGGACAGGAGGAAAACCGTGTCTCTTGCTTGACATCCACCCTAGTCAGGCTGGAACTGTGGAGCAATAAGTCGCCTGCTGACAGAGTTGTGTATATGGGCCTTAAAGTCCATTAATTTGCTGATAATTGAGTCCACAAGAATGAATGTGCTGAGTGGAGATGAGCGTGTGGAAAGCCTAGCAGGACACTGCTTTCAGTAGAGAATGAATGTTGGCGGGAGAAGGGCACACACCACCAAAAGCAGGACAAGGCCCAGAGCAGTATATGACAGAAGCTGCATGGAAAGGATGGTCACGTGTGTCTGCGTCTCAGCGAGGCTGAGCAAGATGCAGAGGAGACTCAGAATCTTCCCTGTCACACCTGTCACTTGTGTGGCCCAAGGGACTTTTCAGATGAGGATGTAGACTTTGGTTTTCCAAAGTTTTCTGTGTCTGAAACTGATCACTTTCAACAACTGAGGTTGCATGTTGATCTTTTGATGACCTTATTACTTTGCTTTTAGAGCAGTTAGCATGATGGGTGCTACATTAAAACTGATAATGTATGATTATTTTAGTGTCTAAAATGCAAGTGTGTGTTGTGTGTGTTATATTTAAGTATGTGTACATCATATCTAACAGGAGCTTTAAGTCTTTTATTTGTATGGTAGATCATGGTACAGTGAGTCATAAAAGCTGTAAAACTAATATATAATCTCATATTGTAGACTGCCTGTTGCTTATTTTGCTGCTTTAAAATCTGTTACTGCATTTATTTATTTATATGTATGTGGGAGACACATGTTTGGGAGTTAGAAGACAACTCGGGTTCTTGGGCAGACCCAGGTATCAAACTCAGGTCAGGTTATCAGGCTTGGATGAAAGAGCCTTCACCTGCTGAGCCCTCTCAGCAGCCCCATCATGGTAAATTATTTAATAAAGTTTAAGTTGAATCAGAACTTAGGTTTTATGAAAAAAAATGGTTAAGTTCCCTATAGCTAAGATGCAATATGCTTCATAAAAATATGTTTTGTCTTGTGCTGGTTCTGCTTCAGATTTTTATTTTATTGTTGTATGAGAACAAAATTTTCAGTACTTTGCATTTTAGCTTTTTCTGGACTAGCAGTATGCTCCAATGCTCTCTTTAAAAAATAATTAAAAATTTTAATTTTAGTAGAAAATATTTTCCTCTTTTTAATTACAAATTTCTTAAATTAAGATACATCATTTTATCCCTTTCCTTTCTTCCTTCCAACCTCTCTTATGTTACCACTTCACTTCCTCTCAAATTGATGGCCTCTTTTTCATATATATATGTATGTGCATATATATATGTATATATATGCACAGACATATACATATAGCCTGCTGAGTCCATTTAGTATGCCTTGTGAGTATATAACTTTAGGGTTGACCACTTTGCCAATCTTCTCTTTCCATGCTGATGAGCAGCAGAGAGTCATAGTCCTGTGACCCTGTGACCTCCAGGAGGAGCAGACACAACAGTGTGTCTTCTGATAGTGGAATGTTAGGTGAATTCGGAATGATAAATACATTTTTAACTTATAGTATTTTCGGTTTGTGATGGATTTACCAGGATATAACTCATCGTGATATCTTTATATTGATTGTCTCTAAATTTCACTCAAGATGATACTAAGTCTAAAATGTTTCATAGACGTACTGGTGGGACAGCTCAGCAGGTGAGGCCTGCCACCAAGCCTGATTGATGCCCTGAGCTCTACCTCTGGACCCTATATGGTGGAAGGAGAGAACCAGCTCCTGTAAGCTGTCCTTTGACCTCTTCATGCAGGTCATCCTCAACACATAAATAAGTGTGATAAAAATTAAAATGTTTCATAGTACATTCTTATGTAGCTGTGAATATTATCCTAGATTTCAGCATATTACCTTCTTCCTGTTATACTCTCTGTTAGGCTAATTCTTTGTCCTTTTAAGCTAAGTTTGCTTTGCTAGCAGTGCATAAGCATGATTTGAGTTTCAAGTGCTTGTATTTTGTTTTGTACCAAGTATATCAACCAGTTCATAAACAAAATCAGCATATTAAGTTTGTGGTACGTGTGACAACCTAAAAAATGTCATCCAAAGATGATTTTTATTAGAAAAATCAACATGATGTCTTCTATGTTGTAACAAATATATATCAAGTAGTTACAGATACAGTTTTCATATATAATAAAACTGAAATAATTACTTTAGTCTCAGAGTTAACACACTTTAGATTCTTCATATTGTCATAGATATTCAAACCTTTAAAATATTTTATACCTGACGTTTAGTAGTAATAAATCAAACCAAAACTTAATTTTTTATTAAAGTTTTATTTACTTATTATGTATACAGTGTTTTCCCTTCATGTCAGAAGAGAGCACCAGATCTCATTACAGATGGTTGTGAGCCACAATGTGATTGCTGGGAATTGAACTCAGGACCTCTGGTAGACCAGCCAGTGCTCTTAACCTCTGAACCATCTCTCCAGTCCCCCAAACTTAATTTTTTAAGATACATATTTTGGCAAGAAAAATATGATAAGAATTTAATGCTGTTAATATCAAACTGTGTGTACTCATTTTGTACATGATGTCTCTCTTAACCTAGCATTATCAATACTTCAATCATTTTCAGTTACCAAACTGTATAGCTGTTGTAATGGTTTGAATGAGAGCAGCCCCCACAGGCTAGTATGTTTGAATACTTGGTCCCCAGTTGGTGGATGTGTTTAGGAAGCATTAAGAGATATGGCCTTATTGGAGGAGATGCGTCACTGGGGCAGGCTCTGAGGTTTCAAAAACGCACAACACTTCCAGGTAGCTCAGTGTTTTCTGTTTGTGGATAAGGATGTTAGTTAGCTCTCAGCTACTGTGCTAGCACCATGCCTGCCTGCCTGCCTAATGCCGTGCTTCTGGCCAGGATGGTCATGTCCTTCAACCCTCTGGAATTGTAAGCCCCCAATTCAGTGCTTTATTTTATAAGCTGCCTTGGTCTTGGAGTATTAGCACAGCAATAGAGAAGTAACCAAGACAGATGTATACAGCCTTAAAAGTCAAAGGTATTTATATGTCTGTTATTATCTGCCAGGCATTGTAATGGACAGATTGAAGTAAATGGCTAAGAAAATTTATATTTACTTCAAACTTTTAATTATTTTGTTTTTAACTTTTCTTGTTGATGTGATGAAATACAAGACAAGATACAATCTCAGGGAAGAAAGATGAGTTTGTTTACAGTTAGAGGTAGCAGCAGGAAAGTGGGCAGCTGCTCACATTGTGTCTACCTACACTCAGAAAGCAGGGACAGGACAGGAAGTTCCTGGGGCTATGAGACCTTAAGGCCTGCCCTTGCAGTCCTTGGTCCAGCGAGGTCCCACTTCAAGGCCCATCCTCAGCTGGGGTCCAAGTGTTCAGACACATGAGTCTAAAGAGGACAGTTTACATTCAAATCATGGCAGGAGATGATAAAATGGTAGGTTTGGAGAGGAGAAGCAGGCTTAAGCCCGTCAGTTTTGCTGGTATAGTAAGAGAGATGTAGTCACAAATACAGATAGAGAATAATCGAAAACAACTTGCAGAATCATTAGGGCTTGGTGTATCCTTGGGTGTCCTTGTAATGGAGGCAGGCCGTCTACTAGCCATTGTTCATCTCTAACATGGAGATGATGGGACATACAACCTGAGATTGTTGTGATGACCCAGCGAGCTAACATACACAAATGCTGGCACACTAGGTGCTGTCTAATGTCCTGTTATTGTCAGCCTTAATGGCATAATTGGCAGTGACAGAAGACCGTCTGTCTCTTTGGACTTAAAGCCCATTTCAGCTCTCATCTTCAAAGGTGACGTAGTCACTTTTACTTTAGAGCAAGAAAAGCAATCTACACTCAGCCCTTTGTTGCTCTTTTCCCCTTGTATTTGGGAGAGAAGTAAAACTTGGGGTAGGAAGTTACAGAGAGTCAGTCCTGTCCCTCCACATCCCTTACTCTGTGGAGAAATTCTTGAACACTCTCTGTGCAGACATCTCTAATGCAGTGGCTATGTGGACCTTTGAGTAGTTGACTTGAGGTGAAAGGCTGCCTCCTCCACTCATTAGACACTGATTAAAGGAAATGATGCCTCCTTTGTAGACATGTCTAGAGGATTTGATGAGGTAGTACCCAAAATGTTCTCAGCACATGAGTGTCTGAAAAATAGCAGATGTTCTAAATTAGATGCCAATAGTAATAAGTTTCCTATTTTAAAATGTAAGTACCTCAGGGAGACTTGAGGTGTTAATCATTCATGCTTTACCTAGCATTATATTAATAAGGTAATTATATTGCTCAAAGCCACTGAGGAGCCATGTGAGTAGGAATTTTTATTGCACTGTGAAGGTGAGAGAAAAGTGAACCTAGCAAGATGGCGCTGTGGGAACCAGAACAGGGCTCACCATGCAGCAGTGAATAGGGGCAGCATTTTATTCAGATCCATAGCTAAGAGGCCACTTCTGTGTTTCATACTATTTAAGTTTGTTCTCTAAATTGCTAGATATTATGTACATTTTTATTAAAGAATCTTTATGGAGACAACATGATATAATAGAAAAAGAGTTTGCAATCCTAGAATTTTTGTTATATCTTTCATATGTATATGTAAACTATATACATTCTATATACTTAATTATATACTTATACTTAGTTCCTAATATTTATTACATATTTAATATTTATTTGGTATACTTAAGCTATATACTCAGTTATTTAATGTATAACTTTAATTTAATGTTTAACTCTAATTGAGTTATATTTAATCTCTTATGTGGTCCATATCCCTCAGCCTTTATTTATTCCATAATGTTTTTATGACATTTAAGTATCTTTAAATAGAAGCTGTACATATAGTATCTGGCATTAACCAGACAGCCAATTAATTTTAGTTTTCTTTTTTAAATTTTGTACTTATATAATACCATTTCACTATAAAAATGTGTTCTAATATTTATGATTAGCAAAATCAATGATGCTCAAGGCACAATGCCTGAAATTTAGTTTTAAATGAGTTAACAAAAATATTATATACACACACATACCACATATATAGAGAGGAAGCTAAACAAATGTGGTAAATTTTTAATAGTTGGTGGACTAGAAGAAGTATATGGCATTCGTTATATCTGTCTTGGAATTTTTGGGTGGATTGGTAATTTTCAAAATAAAAACACTCAAGGAAAAGTAAAATATTTACTCATGCTAAATATGATATTAAAATGTTTCTTGCTAATGCCTTTTAATAGTATGACATGATATTTAATTTGGAGTAAGATAAGGATCGGTTATTTTACTGCATAGCAGGAAAATGATCTTTAATTGGATTGTGCTAACTTAGAATCTGGACAAAACGCATTACCTATCAAATCCCTTTAATTGTTGGCACGTTCACTCACGGGATCTGCCTGTCTACCGTCAGTCTCAGCTCTGGTGTGGTTGTTGGGCTTTTGATCCTTGTGTTTATTAGCAGAGATTTCCGCAGGCAGATACTTCTCCTTTCCCCCATCCCCTAAAAAAGGTCAGCCAAAGTCAACAGATAGTACAGCTGAATATGCACTCTGTCTCAGAAACCTTTCGTTTCAGCTCTGCCTAGCCCCTTACCCACAAAAAAGGTCAGTGAAAGCAAACAGAAGAAATGGGGCTGAGCTGCGGCGTGTAGCTTCTGATGGCTGTCTAATTAAGATGGCTTCGAATTCCTCACATGGCTAATGGTATGATGTTAATTGTTAACCTTTGCAAGGTCTGTGATTGAATTAATAAAATGATCAAAGACGTGTCTAAATGCTATACCTTCAAGATATGCTAAACATAAAGATCTCTGCCAGCCGGGCACACTTTTCTGTGTTAGCACAGTCTGAGGTTACATTTCTCTGATATAAGTAGGCTATCTCAATATAGTTGTCTTTGGCTTTCTTTTTAAGAAGGATATCTGTTCCCATATTTGTTTAATTCTTGCAAGAATACTTCAGTACTAAATGTATTTTGTGTTAACAGAGCATATTGTTTGATTCCAGGATAGGATTTGTATAATTTATTGTTTGTCTCTATTGATTAGAATATGCTAAATAAATGTTTACAAATGTCAGTGAATTTAAATTATATGGAAATTGATGACAACTCTGGTTATTCTGATTATAAAATCCCAGAAACATGATTTCACTTTAGTTATGTTTGAAGTAGTTGTTAAGAAAATGGAACTTAATACACAGTATCCTGTGTGAATGGGAAAATGTTTTTAAGGACAAATGGGTTGTTTTATTTTGTTTAAGTTAGGGCTGGTGTCCCCATCAATAAGGTGGAGTCGCATGCAGATAGTTTCAGTTTGTTCTACAACTACAAAGTAACATGTCATATCCTCTACAATGCTATTTCCTTCCCATATGGCATGTACAAATCCTGTGTCAATTATTGCCATATTGGAAAGTTCTTTTCGTGAGGTGAACTGCAACTTGGTAAATTAAATGCCAAGTAAAACAAAATTAAAGTAATTTTCTATAAAACGAGAGAACAAACATTGGTTAAGAAGAACTTGTGAGTCTTCTGACTTTAAGTGCCCTGATTTTTAAGAACAGAACATTTTCAGAATCAACCCATGTGCCTGTCTAATCCATAGCCTAATGCAAACACATGAATAGATGGAACGGGAGCGAGGGATTAAGCCTTGCTTCAGTGCAATGTGAGGCATTGCTTTGAACTCTGAATTGTGGTGATTAGTTCCAGCGGAAATTTTATGGATTTTGACAGCTAATTTGCATTGTATTTTTAAGAGTTCTATTGTGTAGTTTCATTAAGGCACTGAAATAAATTTGGTTGTGTATATTTTCTCTTAAGGATGTGTTACTTTGTCTCATTCTGTAGTGGGAAGTAAAAGACTATCTGAAAATGAAAAAAAGGTACAGTAAATTCTGAGTATATTATTTAGAAATATAAAGTCAGAAGCAAGGATGAGAAGAATTGAGAGTGATTGCCTCTGCAGCGAGGATGGAAGGGCTGCACAGGAGACGGCTGCACTGTTAGGGACCTCATCTGTGTGTTACGGTTTTTAAGAGGTATGGCAGTAGTTGAGCAGAAAAATCTTGGTCTTTCCTCCTGCTCACTGTTTGCACAAGAGTGAGCCTGTTTGCTCAGATCAGCTGGGTTCTACACGTCAGCTGGTCATAGTTTAATATGCCCTGAGAACTCAGGGGTAAATAATTCACCCTTTAGGTCTATTCTGAAACCCCAGTCTAGAATATGGATTCCATTTAATGGAACGAACTATAAAGAGACTGTAAACACCAGTTGTTTATCTGTTTTCAACTTACATTCAGCAGTTTCTTGTCTTTCTATTATGTAGGCATGTGTGTACCTGCATGTGCACATTAGTGTAAACCAGAAACCCTTATAGTTAGTAGAAAGGGGACAAGCGTGCAGAGGGAGGACCCAAGGTTACTTTACTCTGAATACATGCTCCTGCTTTCAGGCTCTTTGGGACTGATTTTCTTTTTTTGTCACACGTTCACATCCTGTCTGCTTTTTCTGTTTCTCTCTCTGGCTCTGTCTATCTCCTCTGGCTCCTCTCTCACCTCTGTTTGTCTCCTCTGTCTCCTCCTCCATCTCTGTGTCTGGCTTCTCCAGCATCCCAGTCTGGCTCCTCCTCCTGTTTCCTCCCTCATCTCTGTCTTGGCTCCTCCTCCTGTTTCCTCCCTCATCTGTCTGGCTCCTCCTATCTCTTCCCCCATCTCTGTCTGGCTCTCCTGTCTCCTCTTTATCTCTGTGCCCAGTGTCTGCAGAGTAGAGAGTTAAGGTTAGAAAGGAGACTGACTGTGCGCTATGCGGACAGCCTACACCTTATAGCCCTGGTAGATGAATTCATAACTATTTAGTTTCAGAATAAGGACATTGAGTATTTCATGTGGTAGAGCTAGGAAGCGGTCAGAACACAGCTGGACAGTGGCTATAAGTTTAATGATTTTTTACTATTTAGGTGTGATGCTCCAAGAACATGTGCTCAACAGTATCATCTGCTTGTTCTACAGAATTCTCATTAACCCTGGTCCCCACTTTCCCATAGTAGTTAACAGTCCACATGTACATAGGCTATTCTTATGACATTATTGATCAAGATACTGATGTTGATACTATTTTGTAAGAAGTTTTTCCAAGTTTATTCCTTTTTACTAGAATGTTTATTTAAAACTGAGTCATAAAAAAGGTTTCATGATTCTTTATTATGATAAACAATGAACTCTATGGAAACTTTCTCTTTTACCTCCTCTTGCTGAGAGGTGGTGTTCTTGATATTTCATCCTGCATGCCTGTGGATCGCAGCCATGAGTACTCCCAGAGCCAGCCTTCCCTCAGCCTAATGGTTTTCTTTAATTTGTCAAGTACTCTAGGCTGCCTGCTGTGTGCTTCCTGGGCTTGATGCTTACTGTGATGAACTGGAGCCTGCCTCTTGAAAATATTGATCTGATTAAAGTTTTAATTGAACTATTATGTTTCTTTCATTTTGATAGAGAAGCTAGGTATAGAATTTTTATTGTTTCACCTTGAACGTTTGTAAACATGGTGTAGCTTCTGGATATTTGTGGCTTTTTAAAAGTCATTTTTGAAAACTGTTAAGTAGTTTTCCAAAATTAACCACTAATTTATTTTACATTACCAGGCAATTAGAGCTTTTCAGTTTTAAACTTGATTTTTGTTACAGTATTAGTTCCAGAAACAAAACAAAACAAAAAGCTAAATAGCTTTCCATTTATGCAAATGAGTAAACATTAGATTCTAATAACTGTTTTTGAGTGGGTGAATTTTTCCTCTTTGCAAACTGTCTTGCTAGGCTACAATTTTTATTTCTAAGCTCCCCTAAGAGTGATAAGACAATTAAAATAGTGGGTCATGACTTCACCCTGAGTCTTCGTGGTGGATTTTATGTGCCACTCAACAATCAACTTCTTTTGCCACCACAGGGATTTCTAGTTTCTATTCCCAGATGATTGTAGTGACAGCAGGTTTGGAATCACTAGGCTAGTATGTTGTTACATAACCATACATCCAACATTCTATAGGCAGCCACTTAAAACACTGTTGGCAGATGAGCACTGCTGTTCAATGGCAGCATGTATAATAATAAAGGCTAGCTGGATGCTCTTCAGGCAACCCTGTCACCACACATTCCACACCTTTGTCACCTCACTCTCCTTGCTTATGAGGTCTGGGCTCAGACACTGTTTCCTCGGGGAAGCATCCCTCACCAGGTCTGTCAATCTCAGGAGCCACTCTATTTCCAAAAGTTGGGTTCTCATTCATATCATCAAATGAGGTCTCATTCCCGGGTCCTTCCCCTGTGTCTAAATCTGATGCACATTAGCTTAGTTATGATAATGACCTGATATATTTACTATCGCCACCACTGTTTTAGAAGTAATGGAGAGATATAGATTAAAGAGCATGGCCAAAGACAGCCATGCTTGAAGTGAAGAAGCAGAACTGGATGCCAAGCACTCAGACTCCAGAGTCCATGTTCCTAGCTACTTTCAAAAGAATATCACACTACTTATCATCCTGTGTATCACCA
>LOJH01020255.1:0-10450 GCA_001685095.1 Ellobius talpinus
ACAATTTGTGTGTTGTTATTTCGGGGTATAAGCTAGCAGTGCGGGAGCTGGGCAGGACGAAAAGCAGGCCTGCTCTCCCCTATCACTACAAACAAAGATTAGATTCAGGAATCTTTTTCTGAAGAGAAAAAGCAGGATAAAATATAGAAATGATGAGATGAAAGTATGAATTGTTGGGTCTACTTTTGAATAACCACTAGTTGAAAACGTATTAGGCATGTTTTCAAAGTTAAACAGATATATTTTAGATAGATAAATGGTCTTCAAACACTTCAAAGACCTACAGAATATGGTATGTAAAATGTTTTGTTAACATAGGGCTTTTCATGATAGCAGGACATATCTGCTCCTGGCAGTACCAATCTACTTCATAAAAGGATGCTGGGCACTGAAGAACCTCCATATGGAGTTTGCTTTCAATGTGGCAAGGCTGGCCATTTGGGCAAGAAACTGCCCTTGCCTTGACTGCTGACAGTATGCTGTACAAACTGGACAAGCAGGACACAATGGAAAAATACTGCTGAACTTTGAGAAAACAAGGCAGGACAGTTCTTCAAAATTCCTGCTTTATAGGAGTCTCCCAGATATTCTCGGCCTGTAGGCTGAAGATGGATGCCCCAACGTTGCAGAAGAACCTTGGGTGAATGCCCAGGCAGCCAGATGTCTCTGTCATTTCTAGAGTTTTGGAAGTAGTTTGCACTGTACTTCCTGTTTACTCAGGTAATAGTATATCTTTCTGGAGTCTTTGATGGGGTTGAGATGAGATAGTTACAGTTACAGTTTTCCTTAGTTATGATAGAAAATAAAAAAGGTACAGTGCTTTGTACTCATCAAGACAGACTAAATAATGGGGAATTCTCCCCAAATATGCCAAATACAAATGGACTGGACATGGTAAATGTAATTCTTACTTCATAATTGTTCTTAAGATAAATGTAATTCTTACTTCATAATTGTTCTTATTATATATAGTTTTACTTTGTTAGAGTTACAATCTTTCCTTTTTATTTAGACAAAAGGAAGATATGTTGTGGAATAATCTTTTTATATACTGTGAAGACGTGTCACTCTGTTGGTTTAATAAAAAGCTAAATGGCCAATAGCTAGGCAGGATTTTTGGGGCAGACAGAATGCTGGGAAGAAGAGGAGAAGCTAGCCAGACATGGAATGAGTTGGACACACAAAGTGGGATAGAGGTAAAAGTCACCTGATAGCTATAGATTAATGAAAATACGGGTTAATTTAAGTTATTAAATTAAAACTAGTTAGAACCAGGCAGTGATGGGACATGCTTTTAATCCCAGCACTTGGGAAGCAGAGGCCAGTAGATCTCTATGAGTTCAAGGCCAGCCTAGTCTACAAGAGCTAGTTCCAGGACAGGTCCCAAAGCTACAGAGAAACACTGTCTCGAAAAAACAAAAACGAAAAACAAAAACAAAGAGCTAGTTAAAAACAAGCCTAAGTTATCAGCAGAGCTTTTATAATTAATAATAAGTCTCCATGCTTTAATTTGGGAACTGGCTGGCAGAACAGACAAAGACTAGCTACAACATGCCTCTAATCCCAACACAGGGTGGCCAGGCAGGAAGATCAAAAGCCAGCTTGGGCTACACTGTGATGCTGTTTCAAGACAAGTAAAAACTAAAGCTAAACCATGATGGTGGTGTGTGGGGATAAGTGACTTGGCAGAGAAATTCTAGAAATCATACACAGTTTATCGCAGCATGATTTCATAGGTATTATGTACACACATCCTTACTGGGAGTCTCATGAGGGCTTACATTTTGATCTCAGGCTTTTCTTATGCTCCCTGCTGTACCCAGCAGAGTTCTGGGCATAAAGTTTCTTTTTCCTATCACATCCTTCTAAGTGGGGCTGGAGAGGCAGCTCAGCAGTTCAGAGCACTGTAGTTCTTCTGGAGGACTCATGTTTAGTTTCCAGAACCCACAGGGCAGCTGACAATGATCCATAACTCCACATCCAAGATGATCTGATGCCCTCTCCTAGCTTCCTCAGGTACTGGATACACGTGGTGTACACAGATACATGCAGGCAAAATACCCATACACATTTTAAAAAATGGATAAAATTTTAAAGAAAGAGAATCGAAGATGGGAGGATTAACTCCCTTAAAGGAGGAAGAAAATACTTCAACATTCAATTTCAACAAATTTTAAATGACTCCTTAATATATGCCAGACACTAATATATTCCAAGGGTACAGAGGTATAATATTCCAGAGTCCCTATATTCATGTAACTTATGAGCTAAGTTTCACAAGGAAAGTAGTTCTTTTTTTAAATATTTATTTATTTATTATGTATACAATATTCTGTCTGTGNTTGGAAGAGCAGGCAATGCTCTTAACCTCTGAGCCATCTCTCCAGCCCCCGGAAAGCAGTTCTTGATTGAGTAGATAAAGAAGTAGAAATTAATTCTATAAAAACAAAGAGAAATATTTTACAGGTAAAGGAACCAGTATTAAGTCCAAAGAAAGCCCTAACAGCTTAAAGGAGACAAACATAAAAGAAAGAAAAAAGCAATAAAGGAAAGGTGGCTGGAATGTCTTCACATAAATGGAGAGTCACACATGAGTCATGCTGGAGCCAAACAGCATGCCACCCCAAAACTTTTAGAGTTCTACATGACTTGGATGTTTAGGAAATTAAGCTATATGTCAATCCTGTGCCAGGCAGTAGAGACACAAAACCATTAGGACACAGGTTCAAGAAACCTGGAGTGTAGCAGGATGCAGATATGCCAAGAAGCCAGTCTGATAAAGCATGAACAAGTGCAGTAAGAGGAACTTACTTAAGAATGACACAAAGACCATCCTCTGTTGGATCAAATTATTCTGAGGTGTGCTGCTTTTGTTTAACTCTGTGAAGCTGTGATTCTCTGCCTGTCTAAAACACCTGATGGTCTAATAAAGAGCTGAACGGCCAATAACAAGGCAGGGGCAAGGAGAGGAGGGGCTGGCAGGCAGAGAGAAATTATAGGAGAAATGAGGAGGAAGAGGAGCAGCAAGAGAACAAGGAGAGGAGGATGTTAGGGCCCAGCCACCCAGTCAGTCACAGAGGGAGAGTGACAGTAAGATACACAGAAGTAAGAAAAGGAAAAGCCCAGAGGCAAAAGGTACTCAAGATAAATTAAGAAAAGCTGGTAAGAAACAAGCCAAGCTAAGGTTGGGCATTCATGACTAAGAGTAAGCCTCTGTGTATGATTTATTTGGGACCTAGGAGGTGGGACCCTCAAAAAGCCAAAAGAGTAAAACATCATACAACAATCCTCCTCCAATCAGAGTGGTCTTGTACCTGGGAGACATAGCAAGACCACTTATGGGAGTCAGTTCTCTCCTGCTACCACGGGGTTCCTCAGGCTGAACTAAAATCTTCAGGCTTGGCAGCAAGCGGCTTTTACCTGCTAAGCAATCTCGTCTACCTGGTTCTAGCTTATTTTTTTCTTTTTTCTCCCCCCCTATTTTTTTGGTTTTTTTTGAGTCAGGGTTTCTGGAGCTTTGGAGACTGTACTGGAACTCACTCTGTTGACCAGACTGGCCTTGAACTCACAGAGATCTACCTGCCTCTGTCTCCCAAGTGCTGGAATTAAAAGTGTGCACCACCACTGCCTGGCTCCAACATATTCTTAATCACTACCCTATACTGCTTCCAAGACAACACAGTAAGAGCATTCCTGGCAAAGGGATTGTAGATGCAAAAGAACAGAGAGGAATAGAGGCTGGTGATCTAGAAACAGCTTGCTGGTAGAGCCCTTACTCAGCAGTCAAAACGCCTGGAGCTTGATCCCAGCACTGTCCCCACCCCAAATCATTTGGGCAGCCCCTCTTCACTGCTTTCTAATACAGGTCTGGTTAGACTATGGATGCTGTGGAATAATCTTTTTGTACACTGTAAAGAGTTGTTGCTTGAATTGGTTTAATAAAAAGTTGATTGGCTGATAGCTAGGATTTTGGGAGCAAAAATGCTGGGAGGAAGATGGGAGAAATCAGAGGAGATGCTAGGAGATGCAAAGCAAGCAGAATGGGCAATATGGACAGGAGGTAATAAAGTCACAAGACAGAAAGTAAATGAATAAAAATGGGTTAATTTAAGTTAAAGAGCTAGTAGAAACAAGCCTAAGTCAAGGCCAAGCTTTCATAATTAATATAACTCTTCATGTTTTTGTGGGGTTTTTTGTGAGCTAGTGGCCCCCGAAAAAGACTGATTACAAATGGGGCCACCTAGGAAAAGAATACCACTAGGACCTAAACCAAGAACTCAGAATGCTACCATACCACCACTGTTTCCAGCCCCAGATCCCCTCTTGCCTTCAGAAATCGAGACTGGAGGTGCAAGTGTGTCAGTTACAGCCAGAGCACCTTGGGATGGGTATGGTCACCCCGGCTAAACAATTCAAACCAAGGCAGAGCTCTAGGCAGCACAAACATTAGGAATCTCAGGTATAGAGAAACCAATCAGGAAAGCTAAAAATAAATCAGAATGCAGAAGAGGGGCAAGGTGACCAGAGATTCACTGCAAGTTGTCTTTAGCACAATCATAATTAATTTAGCATTTATGCGATTATAGCTTTTTAAATTTTTTTGGTGTGGTGATGAAGACTGACTGGAGGGCTTCACACATGGCAAGCAAGCACTCTACCACTAAGCCACACCCCTAATATATTTCATTTCTTTTCTTGAGAGCCTTGCCATGTGATGCCTTATGCTTTCAACTCTCCATCTTCCTGCATTAGACTTCTAAGTGTGCAGTCTACAAATGTGCAGTAGCACACTTAGCTTCACTGCCTATTTGTGAATACTCCTCACCTCTTCCTAACTAGCTGGAATCAAACCTAGTTCCAGGGAGCAAATAACACATTCAAGTCCTGTGGTCCTAGGTGGAGCTGTGGAGCCCTATGCTACAAATCTGGCCAATAAGATGCCAAAGCATAATAAAGCCTCGTCACTTTTTATTAGGTTTGTCTCTAGAGCAGATGGAATCCTACTTGAAACTTTAATCCTTAAAAACTTTGGGGCTGGTGAGATGATGGCTCAGGGGTGGCTGAGAGCATATACTGCTCTTGCAGAGGACACTAGCTCAGTTTCCAGCAACCACTTCAGGTAGCTCACAATCACTGTTACTCTAGCTCCAAAGAGCTCCACAGCTCTAGTGAACATACCCACACACAGACACCGGTACACATCGTAAGAATACATCTTACCCAGGTGTGGTGGTGCAGTGTGGGGGAGGCAGAGGCAGGCAGATCTCTGAGTTTGCGGCTAGCCTGGTCTACAGAGCTAGTTCAAGGACAGCCAGGGCTATACTAAGAAAGCAACCTTTTAATCAAGGGGGGATGGTGATCCTATTGGCCAGCAACCATACCTGAAAGCCTGAGCAAATGAATTAATACAGGGTAGCAGTGGTACAAGGAATTGATAAAGGTTTGTACAGGGTATGTGAGAAAAAGGAAAAAATGGTCCCTGAAATGTCCCTCATGGTTTTCATAGTAGAACCCTTTGGCGCTGTCTCATTATCACGGTCCTTTTGCACGTTTTCTATGGTCCCAGGTCCCGTCTCACCTTCAAAGATTCGATCGTGGCTTGCTTGTAAACCTTTCCTCCGAGCTGTTTCTTCTGCGGGCTATTCTGGATCTTGGGCTTTCGGATGACAAATTTATCCATTGTTGGGAGGATCCGACTACCTTCAGGTGATGGAGGTGTATTCTGATCAAGAAACAGGGCAAAACTTCATTAAGACTGAGATGTGTATTCCCAGAAGTGACACGAATGGATTTTCTAAAAACACTCCTGGATTATGGGGGCTCTTGGGTGGTATTTACAGGAAGTAAGATTTCCTCCCCAGAGAGGAACTCACCTTTCAAAAACTGAAACCATACAGTAAGTTTACTTCCTGGGTTAGGTTCCTTGCTTCCAGAAGGGCACGCTAATGAAGGGAAGAGGATACAACCGCTCCACGGCAGCCCCAATCCCAAGAGTTAATTAAAGACCAACAATAATCTCCAGACCTCGGCATAATACAGCAGCAGCTCCAGAAACCACTGCTCGGTGGTCAGAGGACCCCAACCAGATCCATGAACAAGAACCCCCATCCTTCCCTTGCCCTCAGCACTCGGAAGCTTGGAAATGGGTTATTGAATCATAGATCGAAGTGAGACCCACCGGAAACCTCAGCCTGCCTACAGCTTGGTCTCTTGACCTCTGAGACCCTCCCAGTCCAGCCACGCTTCGGAATTAATTGGTACACTTCTTCCCGGGCCCAGTTCCTCGGTGGTGACTCCCGAGAACTACACTTCCCCGAAGGCACTGCGAGGCGCGCGGCGGCAGTGGCTGCAGGAGGCGAATTACAACGCCCCAGTCGGCCTCGCGGAGAAGGAGGCGGGCGCCTCTTCGTGCCCACAACCGAGAGGGTTGGCCGGGTCCTCATGCCCGCCCAGTCCCAGAGGCGGGCCGGGAGTCAGCAGCCTGGGCGGGCCTGGGCGGAGCCGAGGAGCTCGCAGAGTCGGAAGCGCTGGCCGGAGGGGCGGGGAAAGGGGCTGGCCAGGAAGAAGGAGAAACCCTGAAAAGAAAACAGCAACAAGCCGAGAGGCTGTGACAGAGGCGGACAAGATGGCGGCGCCGAAGGGGAAGCTTTGGGTCCAGGCCCAGCTGGGGCTGCCGCCGGTACTGCTGCTGACCATGGCGCTGGCCGGAGGCTCGGGGACTGCAGCGGCCGAGGCGTTTGACTCGGTCCTGGGGGACACGGCGTCCTGTCACCGGGCTTGTCAGCTGACCTACCCCTTGCACACCTACCCTAAGGTAGGTAGGGCCCATCGATACCGGGCTTCCCTCGTCCCTCGATGCCCAGCTCTCGGCTTCCCACAGCAGTGGCAGCTCGGGGACCCTGGTGGGAAACCCGCGCTTCAGCGACTCCCCCAGCCCTCAGTGTAGCTGCAGTTTTCCTCCCGGATCCTGCCTGCACCCAGCTCCTGCTGTAATTGCCGGAAGTTTGTGCTGCAGGACTCGGCGATAGGCGGCGGGGGGGGGCACGAAGATGAGAAAAGGGCGAGCCCTTGGGAGCCCGCGGGGCCACCGGGGAGTGCATCGCTGGCCGGGATAGAATGAGGATGAAGGCGAGGTCCTGACCACTAGCAGCGCGGGGGTGGGGAGGAAGGCGAGAGTGCACGCGTGCCCAAGATGTTGACTTCCCGTCTTGATCGCGCGCCTTTCTGGGTCGGGAGCGCTTTGTGTTCGGGAGTCGGACAGGCTGACAGTCGTCTGCGGTCTGAAGTGTGAAGTCAGCCTCGGGAGTTGTGAGCAGCACTGGAAGGGGGAGGATTTCCTTCCTGTCTGTGTTGAGTGACTGTGTGTGAGACGCTGCCGCAGGGGACTGAATGTCTTCGTGCGGCAGCAGTTAGTTATAGTTCTGCCTTCAAAAGAAATATAAAGTAAAATCAACCTCGTCACTCGGTGCAGGCAATAAGGAATGCGTGGAATGGATCGAGAAATGCGACCGTCCTGGGGAAGACCTACGCTGTGTAGCTAGAGGAGGGGCCTATTCCTACCCCTGGCCCCTCCCCGCAGCCGCTGCCTAGCCTTTAATTCTGCCTCCGTGTTTTTCAGCTCCTTCTGAATTCTGTTTACTCAACATTCTAAATTGCTTGGTGACTCTCACCACCCCTTTCCCATATATAATTAGGGCATATACCCCTCCCCACCTTGCTTTGTAAACGCTTTCGCTGATGCTGGTGTTTTTTTTTATCCTCATTTTCCTTCGTCTTCTATGTGCTCTTTGCTTAACCATTGTGGCTATTCCTCTTTGCCTCCTTTAGCTACCGAGTGGCCAGGATGACAGATCCAGTGACTTAATCTTCCGTATTGACAAGTGCTTTAGGGTCTTTGATGTGGAAAATTGTAAATTCTGTACCTTCCAGCGTTTTGTTTACCTTTCATATCTAAGGGTCATCAGTTACAATCAAAACATAAAAAAACTCAAACAAAATTGTAGGAGATAGGATTAGCCTTAAATTTGCTGTCAGAAATTAATAAATACTTGAGAGAACCGAAGAGCTGAGCATGGTAAAGAACACCTGTAATTGCAGACTACAGGGAACTGAGGTCAGAGGATCATGAGTTCAAGGCCTGCCATGGGCCAGCCTTGGGGCAGGAGAAGGATTTTGACTGTCAGACTTCAGTCAGTAAACCTCACATCATTAAAAGGCTTCTACAAGAAAGTTCATCAGTGCTGGTCGGCCTTAGAATTAGGCTGAGATTTATTCTATACTGTGTTAGTGTTTGGGTCCCTCTTTTAAGATGTTTTCCTAGCAAAATTGTAGTGTATGTCAGGATGCTGGGAGCATAAATCTGTATTTGAAAGACATGTATACCAGGAACCTCTGAATCTTTCTTGAATGTGTTTGTTGTTGTTTGTTTTGAGACAGGATTTCCCTGTGTTCCCTGTGTGGTCCAGGTTGGTCGTTTAGTCTCAATCTTCCTGACTCAGGCTCCGCAGTGCTGCTGGAATTACAGACGTGCGTCACCATGTCAGATGCCTTAGGTGTTGTTATAGCATTCACTACTTTCTAATAGTTGATGTGATTCCAGTAAGTCATGTTCACTTATTAATGCTGGGATTTTTGTTTTTGTTTTTGTTTTGAGACAGGGGTTCTCTATGTAACAACCCTAGCAGTCTTGGAACTCGCTCTGTAGACCAGGCTGGCCTTGAACTCAGAGATCCACCAGCCTCTGCCTCCTGAGCACTGGGATTATAGGTGTGTGCCACCACGCCAGGCTATTAATGCTGTTCTTGACCAGAATTCCAAATCATTGGCCCCCTGTCTGTCCTGGACTTAAATTTACTTTGTTTTTTGAGACAGGATCTCTTGGAACTCATAATAGTCCTCCTGCCTTACCCTCCGAGTTCTCGTATTATACACATCTTTTGGAGTGTTTGTTTGAGACAGTGTCTTGACATATAGCCCAGGATGGCTTCCAACTAACTCCTTGTTCTCTTGCCTTCATCTCCTAAATGCCAAAACTGAGATCATAGGCTTGCCCACTGTACCCACCTCAAAACTGGTTCTCTTGCTGGGCAAGGAGGCACACACCTTTAATCCCAGCACTTGGGAGGTGGAGACAAGTAAATCTCTTAGTTCAAGGCTAGCCTGGTCTATAGAGTGAGTTCCAGGACAGTCGAGGCTATCCAGAAACCCTGTCTTGAAAAAACCAAGACAAAACAAACAAACAAAAAGGGAAATAAAAAGTTAAGCTTCTTGCTCAGGGTCCTATAACTAAGAAGTAGCAGAGTAGAAATTAAGCCTTCAAGCTGTCTACTGTATGCTGCTGCCAGTTCATAATGTAGCTGAGTTACAAATATTTCTGAGTTATTGTGCATTGCAGTACAGGGGAAAAGCAGGGTGTGTTATAAAAAGGAAATGAATTCAAAATCTCTATTGCCTCTCTTGGTCTGATACCATAACTGGCAGATAGAAATCTCATTTTAATGACTTTATAATTATTTATTGTAAGGATATAGAGTTTGTAAGTCTATATTTTAAATTAATACGTTTTGCCCTTTGTTCTCAAAGATTCAGTTGTATGATGTCTGGGCTCAAATGTAAGGAACATAAGACATGTTGAAAACAAAACTAATTGAGTCAGTGTGGTCAGTTCTTTACATGGTATGGGCTTCAGGACTATGCGAGACTGTAGTCCTTTCCTGGTCCCTGTTAACTGTGTTTCCACTGATCATTTGATTTCTTAGAACTGTAGGAAAACCACATGTGTGCAGAGCCAGTGTGAAGACTGAAGCTAATCTGATGCATTTAGAACAAGGCCTACCTAGCACAACCAGTGGTAGCTATTTCTTCCCTGCTATTCCCTGCTGTGCAGTAAGGTTTGGACACATTTGTGCTTGTCACACTGAGTAGGAGAATACTGCAAATCAGGTGTGTAGCTCATGCCGGTAAGCCAGCACTTGGGAGGCTGAGATAGGAGGATTGCTGTGAGTTTTAGGCCAGCCTGGCTTCCAGGGCGTGACCAATCACAAACAGAGTAAGCCAAAATCAAGGGAGAATAGGTAGCTTGACTTAGCTAAGTTAACTAAGGGTAAGAAAATGTACATGAAAGCTAGTCAGGTAGCACTGTTGTTAATGGCCTAAAATCACTGCGCTGATAGTCATTATGATGGGAAGCACTCTTTCCTTTTGCTTTATATTAGAAGATTACATTTTCTATAAGCTTGCTAGTCACTTGGGATACATAGAGCATGAAATATTTACCATATTTGGATTTATATTCTGTAGAATACAAAATACTTGAAATAAAAATATGACTCTTTGCTTTTTTTGTTTTGTTTTTTGATTTTTTTGAGACAGGGTTTCTCTGTGTAGCTTTAGAGCCAGCCTGTCCTGGAACTAGCTCTTGTAGACTAGGCTGGCCTCGAACTCACAGAGA
>LOJH01020256.1:7092-19493 GCA_001685095.1 Ellobius talpinus
CAACCACATGGTGGCTCACAACCATCTGTAATGAAGTCTGGTGTCCTCTTCTGGTGTGCAGACATACCTGCAGGCAGAACACTGTATACATAATAAAATAAATAAATCTTTAAAAAGAAAAGGAAAGCACCGTTTAAAACCCAGATTCCAAGCCTGGCAGTGGTGTGAACACCTTTAATCCCAGAATTCAGGAGGCAGGCAGATCTCTGAGTTGGAGGCCAGCCTAGTCTACAGAGCAAAATTCCAGAACAGCCAGGGCTGCAATGAGAAACGCTGACTTAAAAAATGATAATAATAATAATAATAACAACAACATTTAAAAAAACCAAAAAGATGGGGTTGGAAAGATGGCTCTTGAAGAGGACCAAAATTCAGTTCCCAGCACTCATATCCAGAAGCTCTCCCTACAGCTTCCAGGGAATCCAAACCCTTTTCTAGCTTCCAAGGGCACCCACACTCACACATACACATATCTCCCCTGACATGCTTCTAACTACAGATGAAAGAAATTACTGGGCAGTGCTGGCGCACTCCTTTAATCCCAACAGAGGCAGAGGGATCTCTCTAAGATCGAGGCCAGCCTGGTCTACAGAGTGAGTTCCAGGACAGCCAAGGCTACAGTGAGAAACCCTGTCTCAAAACAACAACAACAAACCCAGATTCCAGCCAGATGGGTCTAGCTCACGGAGCAGACACAGACAGATCTTTCTAAGTTTCAAGCCAGCCAGGGCTACACAGTCTCAAAACACTAAAGAAGACGAAATAAAAGCTGAAATTGCGACCTCACAACTAAGTTTATTCTTGACCATGTGCACTGGGAGCACATGTCTCGTTTGGCCACGAGAGTCTTCTCACTGTTCATAGCAACAGGTGAGTATTTTAGCTGCCAGTTCGTTAACACCAGATAAATGACTGAACTGTTATGTCAGTGTCTCTTATTAACTAACTTGTGAGAAACTCACTCAGTTCCTCTTAGAGCCTCATCCAACTGGCTTTTTGCAATTGCTTTCTTTGGAAGAGTCAATGACAAACAAGTGACAGTCTAGTCTTGTTTGTGCTCCAGTTCTAGACATCAGCTGTCATAGAGTGTGCTACTGGCCAGTTTTCCAAATGCTCCAAACTGATTGAAGCTGCAGAAGGGGAGACACCTGATATGTGGCCTTCGTGGTAGCTCAGTGTTCACTGTCCTTTTCTGGGGTGTTTCTTTGAGCTACATGTTACATGCATTGAGTAAGGAGCACTTCAATCATATTGTTAAGAGGTGCCAGAGAAGCGGGCAGAACAACTGGGGCAGCTGTGAGGCCTTTGTTTTGCTAATGTGGATGCTAGGAATCAAACCCAGTCCTCTGAGCTACCGTGTGGATGCTAGGAATCAAACCCAGTCCTCTGAGCTACCGTGTGGATGCTAGGAATCAAACCCAGTCCTCTGAGCTACCGTGTGGATGCTTGGAATCAAACCCAGTCCTCTGTGAGAGCCGCCAGTGCTGTATTCACTGATCCATCTCTTCTGCCCCTTCTCTAATGTTAATAAACAGAAGTTAATCCTAAATCAGACTTGGGAGTGTACTTGTCATGGCTTAAGGGGAATAAGTGTGGACTATATTCTTACAGCAGAGCCTCACTAGCTGAAGACAGGTTTCACTGTGTAATAATTGTCGTTCTTACATTATTGCACTCCTCCTTACACTGTTCACACAAGCACAGATGTTTTCTTTCACAACTCTGCCTCAGGTGCTTGCTGAAATCAGCCGAGAGAGTGACCTTGGGAGTTACTTTTCTTCAGCCTTGATTTTGGGGGTGACCATTGGAAATAATAGCATAACTTTAGAAAAGTAATAATGTAGCTATGTTATTATAAGCTAATTCAGAACGTTTTCTTGTAGCATTGAGTTTATGTAGGAACTATGTCAGAGGATACCATCAGTACGCAGGGCTTTTCAAAAGGAACTGCACCTGTGTGTTTGAAGAAAGCGTGGCCTGCGGAACTGCGTTGAGCACACTGACTCTGAGGCAAATGTTTTCTGATAACAGTGTTTGATTCCCCCCCACACACTTCTATTCATGTAGTATATGGAGGCCAGAGTCAGGGTGGGGAGTTTTTCCTCAACCGCTCTCCACTTCATTTTTGAAGGCAGGGTCTCTCACTAAACCCCGAGCTTCCTGATTCAGCTGGCCTGACTGCCCAGTGAGCTCCAGGGATCCCCACCACCCTACTCTCTCACCCCCTACCTCCACACAGGGATCCCCACCACCCTACTCTCTCACTCCAACCCCACACAGGGATCTACACCATCCCACGCTCTCACCCCTTACCTCCACACAGGGATCCCCACCATCCCACTCTCTCACCCCCTACCTCCATGATTCCTGATTCAGCTGGCCTTGCTGCCCAATGAGCTCTGGGGATCCCCTTGTGTAGCCCCCACCCCACCCCCACTCCTCAGCACTGAGGTTGCAGGGGTACAGCGCTCTGCCTGGGGCTCCCTTGAGTGCTAGAGATGAGGTTCTGGAGCTTGCACAGCCCTGATTGAACTGTCTCCTTGGTGCCTAGTTTTATTTTATTTACATAACAAACCAGAGTTATCCTCATTGTGAAGGCAGTATCTATGTGGAAGTTTAAACACATTTGAGAGGACCCGCTATGCAAGTAGAATAGCCATGATAAGGGTTCTAGGCGGCAATAGGCCCATGGAGATAAGAAAGTGAACCCTCAACCTGCACTCAGAAAGTTCCAATTCTGTTGGTACCGCCACCATCCTTGTGACTCTTAGCAGCCCCTCATTCCTCAGTGACGATTTGAGTATTTGTTCCAGTCAGACCTGCACTCAGGAGCTTGGAGAGGGTTAGGTGAGCTCAGGCAAGCCCTGGCTACCGGAAGCCCTCAGTATATGTCTGCTGTTGGTCGGTAAGGGCCCTCGTGCATCCCAAGGCAGTCTTATAAAGTGTGATTTAGTGAGCTTTGTGGAGGGACAAGGGACAAGGATGTTGACCAGTGTGGTGAGGTGGGCATCCGCAGTACGCTTCTGTGGCAGATCCTCCACTCCATGTTGTCTCCGAAAACCATCTCAGGTCTGGGGTGATCATGGGAAGTAAGTAGGTGCCCGTTGTACTGTCCTACACAGCAGGGCCACAGTGCCTCTCTGTTCAAGGCCAGCCTGGTCTAAAGAGTGCAGTCCAGGACAGCTAGGGCTACACAGTGAGACCCTGACTCGAAAGCCAAACAAACAAAATAGAAACCCAAATAGTAAACTCGTTCTGATTTTTCTTCTTCTAAGCATACTTTTGTTTGCCTCCACAAGATGTTAATAGAAGAAATTTAAGGGGACGTAGATGGGAACTTTTTCTGCTTACTAATTTTAAAAAAAATCTATGAAACAAAAACACGGGTGCAAAACATTAAAACAAAATAATTTCCTAGATAGCTAAGCTTTTAATAAGTTCAGCAGCCATCAGGAAACTCCCAGTTATCAGATCCTTGATGATTCTGTTTTGTCTGTGAACACCCTGGCCCCTCTGTTTGTCCTGGTAGAAACAGGAGAACGGACATTCAAAGATTGAAATCCTGTTTATTAAGGCATAGTTTGTTTTGTTGGTTTTTTTTATAAGCGTGTCACTACTTTTCATAACCAAGATTATTCTGGGCAGGAGCCACCATGCCTGAACTCACACAGGCTCCCATCCCCCTGGGTGACCTATTCCTTCTTTTTTAATGCCTCTCATTGAATAGTTCTCTCCTCCCTAACATGTTTAGTCCAGATGCAGCTGCTCAAAGGAGCCAGGCTTCTCACACAGCTCTGAGGTTTTGAACCCCTGTACTGGCCCTGCTAAGGCTGTTGGCTTGGAGGTATGGCCCATTAAGTACTGGACAACAATTGCAGGCAGTTGAAGTATGGAGATACAGAAATGTGAGAAACCAGAGCAAGACAGCAGCCATTATTTAACCAGATAACATTTGGAGAGTACAGCTTGGCATAGTGGCTCATGCCTTTAGTTAATCCCAGCATCGGGAGACAGGAGCAGGCAGAGCTCCGTGAGGTCAAGTCTAGTCATTATTTACATAATGAGTTTCAGGGCTATGTAGGGAGACCCTGTCTTAAACAAACAAACAAAGATTTGGAGAGTACTGAGGAGAAAAATTCAGGAACAAAGTAAAACTTTGTTGCCCTTCTGACAACCACCCGGTGAACAACACACCGCAGGTAACACCAACAGCAGTTTGGATGTACTAGATCCTCCATGTGCCAGCGGTCTGTGGTGTTCAGACAGGTGATGTCCACATCCGTATATACTCAGAATAGTAACAGCTCTACATCTAAGAACAATCCTGGGCACCTCTCTGCTTCATTTGAGTAGATTGACGCTGTATGTGACCGTGGACTCCAGAGAGCTGTGAGATCGCAGGCTGAGCTGGAGAACAATACTGAACTTGAGTGGATAAGCCACCCAGTTCTCTGTAGAGGAACACAGTAAAGGCTGCATCCCTGAGCAGCGGAAAGCCAACGGAAGCCGCTTGTCACGTTCATTTAGCCTCTTGCGTTGTCTAGTTCTCTAAGACATGGTACAAGAAATGCTAACGTGGCACACAGTCTTCCTCCTTGTCCCTTTAATAAGCAGCTGATTGTCCCTTTCCCGACCCTCTCTGTCCCCGGTGCCTGTCACGCCATAGCATGCAGCTTCCTCCGTTTCATTGTACTGAGCATGAATCATGTCTAGCGAGACTGGAATGGTTTTCACTAACAAGTTTTTGTTTGTGCTTTTATTATGTCACATTTCTGCACATGGCTCTGTGGCTTTTTTTTAATAACAGAATCCATTTTCAATTTAAAAAATAACATTATAATAAGAGAGTCTTCTTTTTACCAATTAGGTCAGAGTCCTAAAATTTTAAGACCCAAACCCCATGGTTTAGAGCGAACTGATTCACAAACCATAGCTGACTTTGCTACAAGAAGAAAGGGTATGTACCTAATTGGGGCATTGGGAATCTATTTATTTTTATACTTTTTTTGATTTGGAAGAAAGAAGGAAAAGGGAAAGGGGAGTTTTAGTAGGTACTGCTGTTGCAAGCTGCTTCCTAGTGTGTTGTCTCTAAAGAGAATGCAGCTCGTGATGCACAGTGAGTCTCTTTGTTCCGATGGGCAGAGGCAGCGTGGGGACCATTTGATTACATGTCAGCTATAGTCAGCCTTGTCTCTGCATTATCCATTAACTTTCTAGGCGGCAACCAGCTCTTTCACCTTTGCTTATGGGCTGCTGTGAGCCCCAGTTGTCTCCTGTCTTTGTATATGTATGTGTTTTCTGTTCTGAAATAGAATAAAAAGGACTTTCAATGTTTTTACCATGGCATAACTTAGAAATTGACAGCTGAACTCTTATTCACCTTTCTATGGAAAATAAAAATAAACAAAGGAAACTTGAAGAAAAATCACCTCCATTCAGCCAATATGCTGAAGGTGTCTATTTTAAGGCTATAGCTTGGTAAAGCTCTTGACTCAGATTCAGTAACCGTCTTCATTATGCTTGAGCTGTGAGCCCATGCGATCTGTAGCTTTGAAATGACTGCCTGGTGCTCTCATGGTATGTGTAAGATCGTTGATTAAGATTACATATTTTTGAACAAGTTGATGATCCTTTGGTTTGGGATCTAGCGAAGTTTCTGGTGATTTCGGCACGTCATTTTACGTGTGCTGCTATCCGCCAATGCTTCAGTACTGGGGAACGAGTTTTACACAGATGCTTAAATCCCCCACCCCTGAAGATTAAATTTGTAAAACAATGGTTTAATGAGAATAGAGCCCAGCAACTTTGAAGGAATTCATACTTTTACATCCTCATTTAATTTCTATCGACAAGGTGTGTATTCGCATTAAGAAACAACATATAGTCGTAGTTTGGACCTTGAGGTGACTGACAGTCATGCATCGAGAGTTTTAGCTTTTGTCCCTGAGCGTTTAACTCTGACACTGCAGGCCTTGTTGTCATATGTAAGACAATGTCTGCCTGCCAAGTATAAATTGTGCAATTGAGAGGATCTTGTTTGGTTTTTGAAGTTTTATGCACCCAGACCTTCTCTTCTCTTTCTTCCTAGCCAAGCCAGCACCTCTGGAAATAAAGCCACTGCCAGAGTGGGAAGAGCTGCAGGCCCCAGTCAGATCCCCCATCACCAGGAGCTTCGCTCGGGAGTAAGTCTTCTGCTCAGAACACGATGTTTGGACAGCTGGACAATTAAAATAGTCTATTTTATGAAATAACTTTATAAAACGCCTATATTCAAGAGCAATAGGTCAAACAACAGCCTAGAGAAGCTCCCTTACCAAGGTTCTACAAAGTCAGAACTCTCATGTGTTCTAATAAAAATGCGCAGTATGTAACTGTAAACTAACCATTGGTCTAGAAAGGACGCATGTTATTGCTTAGATTTATACTGCAGTGATTGGACAGCGTTCCTCATGTTCATGGTGATCTTTCCTTAGCTCCTCTAGATTCCCCTTGTCCCCTCGGCCAGATTCTGTGCACAGCACGACGTCGAGCAGCGACTCTCACGACAGTGAGGAGAACTACGTCCCCATGAACCCAAACCTGTCCAGCGAAGATTCGGTATGTACAGTCCTCGCTCATTTCTCTATGTGAAACCAGTGCAGCTTAAACCATGCTGACCATCTGCACACTTCTACCCTCCCATCTTTCTTCCTATGCCTAAACAATCCAAGGCTCCCTTTAAAGTACTTTTGCTCATTTAAGGACTATCATACTCTAATGCCAGCTGCAGTCAAATTGTTCTGCTTTACTGTTGTAAATCATTGAAAACCGTGAAGGGTTTTTCTGCCAGCTCTGCACTGTTGTAATTCCCAAGACAACCAGCTTATAAAGAGAGAAGATTTGTTTGTTTGTTTGTTTTTGAGACATGGTTTCTCTGTGTAGCTTTGGAGCCTATCCTGTAACTCACTCTATAAACCAGGCTGACCTCAAACTCACAGAGATCTGCCTACCTCTGCCTCCAGAGTGCTGGAATTAAAGGCAGGAAAGGTGTGCTCCACCATGTCTGGCTGAGAAGGTTTATTTTACTTGGAGTGCTGAGTGTCTGGGGTTGCTCAGTTTTGTTGCTTTGGGCCTGTGGTGACCAATGTGGCAGAGCTACTGCCTCCTTACCTGTATAAAAGTGAGAAAGAGCCAAGATCTCACATGCTCTTCAGGATGTGACACCAGTAACATAAATAAAGACCCCACCTCTTGAAGATCTCGCTACCTCTCAGTATTGCAAGATCAAGTCCTCCCACACATCACCCTTTGAAGGGCATTTCACATCCACACTCTAGGAGTTCACAGCCGTTCCAACTGTAGTTCATTTAAAACATCCCCAGATGTAGTACATTGAAATCCTCCAGGCCCAGGTTATAACAGGCGTCTGGGAGAACTGCCTTATGCAGAAGGTCTCTGGTGATCTTTCAGTTCAACTAAAGGAAGAACTAGAAAGAAAGGCATTACAGTCAGAAGTCAAACGGAGGAAACAAAATTAAGAATTGTGTGTACCTATGGCATTAAGGCAGGAAAGTACTTTGGTATGTCTAGTGTGTTCAAACAAGCATGAGCTGGGGCTGGAGAGATGACCCAGCAGCCAAGAGCACCAGAGTTCAATTCCCAGCACCCACTTCAGGTGGTTCATGGCAGTAACTCTACCGGCAAGGGATCCGGTGTGCTCTGCTGGTCTCTGTGAGTCCCCGCACACACATGCACACATCCATATATAAAGACATACATATACAGGGTTTTTTTAAGTGCAAATAGCTGTGTGCCAGGTACAATCGATAAGTCAACTGTGTCTTTTCTAGGTCCCCATGCCGCCAGCTGCCAGGACTCAGTGGCCCATGTGGCCCTTCCTTAGAAAAGAATGTGGTTGTTAAGATTCCTCAGAACTCTTAACAGTTGTAACACAATGTCTTGACGGAAATTCACAGGATCTACCATGCTTTTGGATTTATTAAACCAGTGTAAAAAAATTAATAGTCTCCAAAAAGTTAGGACAGATTCATACTACATCTGATTTGTGTGTACTGATCAAGTCACACATTCATAAAATGAACCCTTAAGAGGTTGTCAAAAATTTGAGTCATGGTCCAACTACTGCCATAAATGTTGTTAGATGATAACAAAAAAAATCAATCAATTCTGTATATTTCTTAAAACTTTAGAAAAACCTAGCGCTATTGCCTTTATTTTGTTACTTCATGTGCATAGTGCTTACAGTGAGTCTCAGAATCTTGAAATTTCTCTAAAACTTGTGTGGGGAAAATACTGGGTGCAAAGCTAGGGTGGAGACGGGCTGTTCTCCACTTGCTGGAGCAAGAGCCCATAGACTTCCTTTTAGAAGCCAAATTTCAGCCCCACGTTGAGATGAGAAGAAAGCCCAGCTCTGCTGTTAATTAGAGTTCAGCTAGGAGTGCTGACCAGTCCTCTGAGGAACAGCTAACTAGAATTAACTGTGCAGGAACTGGGACTTTATGTATCACTCTTATAGCTTAAAATACTGTAGAAACTGCCCCAGCCAGGGAAAGGTGAAATGTGTGTTTGCACTGGGCACCTTCGGACAGCGTTACCAAACTCCAAGCTGACAGTGCCAACCTAGAGGGAAAGAATTGCGATTGCTTTGCGGGGTTTTGTTCTTTTTATAACTTAGGAGAAGGGGCGTGCACGCCATTTTAACTGGGCATCCAGGTGCTCCCCATCCTGTGAGCCATGCCATTGCTCTGGAAGACTTTCCAAAGTCTGTGTCCACTTCTCCACCTCAAGCTTTTTTTTTGCTCTCAGTGCTGCCCTCTGTCGTCCGGGTTTGCTGCCTGATTTTAGAGAGTCCTTTTATCATGCAGTTCCTTTGATGGAAGGAAGAGATCAGGCTGAGAGGGAGGGAGGTCCTTAACTGAAGGAAGTGCAGTCATGATCCATAGCTCTAGTTAACATACTCAGATGGATCTTTCTCCAAATAGCTTAAAATTAAATGTGGATATTTATTTTTAAATTTTTCATGCAATATATTTTGGTCATATTCTTCCCCTCCTCACCTCTTCCCAGACCCCCCCCTTTAAAAAGCAAGACATATGAGGGTTCCTTTCTATAAAAATGTAATTGAACTGGGCACATATACAAACTTCTAAAACTGTCTTAGTCTTTACCAGGCTCCCTGCATTTAAAAATACTGACACCAGCCAGGCAGTGGTGGCGCACGCCTTTAATACTAGTACTTGGAGACAGAGGCACGTGGATCTCTGAGTTTGAGGCCAGCCTGGTCTACAGAGCCAGTTCCAGGCTAGCCAGAGCTACACACAGAGAAACCCTGTCTCAAAAAGCCAAAGCCAAAACAAACAAACAAAAGAATGTTTGCTTCAGCTTTTGCAGTCATGTGTGGCTTGATGTCTAAATATTTTTTATTATTGCTCTTCACAGTTTCGTGTGCACATGTGCCTAGGGTGGGTTGCCTGCACGAGCATGGGTACGGGGTTATTTACTTGAGCAAGGGACACTTACCAGTGGCTAGCTACATCATTGAGAAATATGGCTGCCTCCTACTGTAGTCATCGGCTGGGGGGCTCTCCTAGGTCAAGTCTTGCTTTAACTAAGTTTGAATTAGAGCCTAGGAGTTCAAGACCAGTCTTGGACAACACAGTGACTCTTCTCCATCCCTCGGGGGGAAAAAAGAGAGAGGAGGCAGAGCATATCACCTGAATGTCTGCCCACTGGTTGCTGTTCTGTGCTTTCAGAATCTCTTCGGCAGTAACAGCCTTGATGGAGGGAGCAGCCCCATGGTCAAGCCCAAGGGAGATAAACAAGTCGAATACCTCGATCTAGACCTAGATTCTGGGAAATCCACGCCACCACGGAAGGTAAGTGAGACAGACGTGCCCTGTAAGTAATTCAAGCACACTTTGAAAGACCATCTTCTTTGAAGAAGTTTTAGGGGCCTGATGGAAATTTCGCAACTGTTGTTTTCTAAGTCACAAGCAGCAGAATTACGAAGATGCTAGCTTTGTAGAGGTATGGAAGTTGTACGCTTTCTACTCATTGTGGTTACTGTAGAAATGATTACTTAACAAATTCCGAGTTTTCTCTTGCTTTCACTCTCTTTAGAATGAAGGGATGGCTTAGCTGAGCATGGTGGTGACACCTTTAATCCCACCGTTCAGGAAGCAGAAGCAGGAGGGTCTCTGAGTTCAAGTCCAGCCTGGTCTACATAGAGAATTCCAGACTAGCCAGCTCTACATAGAGACCCTCTGTAAAAAAGAAAGAAAAAGAAAATATGGCTCAAATCATGTGCTGTTTTTTTAAATTTTAATTTCTATCAAACCTACCAATTAGGCAGTTAAATTATATATTTTTTAACTTTTCATCTGTGTGTGGGTATATGCACATGAGTGCATGCTCGTCAGAGGCCAGAAGAGGGCAGCAGCTCCCAGGAGTTGGAGTGACAGTGCTTGTGAGCCTCCTTATGTGAGCGCTGGGAACCCAGTCAGGTCCTCTGCAAGAGCAGTGTACACTTTTAGCCCCGAGCCACTTTCCAGCTCCTGGTTCTGTAAGTCGTGTTTCCTACATTCCCCTATGTGTTGCTCCTTCACTCATCCCCCCCCCCNNGGGTACATCCTGTAGAAGTCCGTGTGATGGAGCTCTGTTGGGATGAGTTTTTCAGGTTGTGTGTCTCTATTTTGGAAGCAGGTTTTGTTAAGATCACATTTCTTTCCTCCTCCCTCCCCCCCACATAATTATGCAGGCGGAAGTTTCCTGTCTCAGAGCTGCTTGGTCCCAAATACCTGGCAGCTGCTTCCCAAATTACCACACAGAGAGTTACTAGTACTTATAAGTGCCCGGCCAATAGCTCAGGCTTATAATTACCTAGCTCTTGTATTTTAAGTTCACCCATATCCCTTATTTATGCCCTGCCATATGATGGTACCTCTTCTCAGTACAGCCATCTTGCTGTCTGACCAGGGACTCTTAAGTCACCTTTCTCTTTCCCATCATTCTTTGTTTGGTCACCAAGCCTATACTTCCTGCCTGGATACTGGCCAATCATTGTTTTATTAAACCAGTTCAAGTGACAGATCTCTGCAGTGTACAAGAGGATAATTTTCAATATAATAAACTTGAATTTTTAAAAGTATGGGGTTTGCTTACGTAAGATGTCATTATTTGTACCAGAGAAAAGCTCAGTGCTGTCATGTTGACATGATACCGTCTCCTAACAGAATGAGAGAGACTCAGTTTCCTGGCAGGGAGTTGAGCTATTGAGATCGATTCTTGCCTGACCCCCTTCAGCACATGGGGACCCTCTTCCACTGTCATGTCCCGTCAGTCGTCTGGCTGCCTTTGCTCTTCCCTGTCTGAATTCGTAATTTCATGAGAGTGTAGACATAGACTTCTTTTCACTGGTCCACTCTACGGAAATTGTGCTTGTTGTGATTACCCGCAAGGTGGAACCTTCAGTGAGTCCCGTGGCAGGTGAAAGACAGAGACCCCACACAGACAGCTTGAGTGTGGAGTTTATTGAGGGAGGTGACAGAAAGACAGACAGAGAGACAGACAGACAGTGAGCTGCCTCCTCAGAGAAGAGGTGGAAGAAAGCAGGAGTAGATGGAACTCGTCTCCTGAAGGGACAGGATACTGTCAGCCATGCGCAGAGGGGTGACACACTGTGCCAGGCTCCCAACGTGTGCCTGGGTGCTAACAGTGCTACCCCACCCCACCCCCACTTATAACTTTTTCTCAAGTCTCAAAAGTCTGTGGCTGAGGCTTTACATATCTCTTCTCTGCTTATTTCCTTCTCTGTCTAATTTTAGATAGTTTTTATAGCTCTATCATCAAATTTACTAATTCTCAGTTCTCTTTTGTTGAGAATTTTGGTTTTAGTTTCTTTGTTGTTTTCAATTATTGTATATTTATCTCTGAAATGAAATTCTGTTTGATTCGCTTTAACTGATGTTAATCTCTTTCTGTTGTGTGTTTAATGCCTTTTCTGATTAGCCCGTTAATACTCTGTGCACATACTTTATAGTCTAATACAGTAATTTCAGTATCTGAAGTCCTCAGAGGCTGGAATTCGTGTTTATTGTTTCTGCTAGCCTACATTCTTTATGGCTTGCCTCCTTGTGTGTTTATGAATTTTTATTGCAAATTCAGGGTTGAACTTTGAGGACCTGAATTTCCTGCACAAAGCAACTCGAGTTCCTTTGCTTCTAGAAGCCCTTTGAGAAGACTGCTCTAGGACCACATCAGCTTCCTTAGAGGACCTTCAGCTTATCTGGAGTCTCCAATTCAGCATCCCTCCTTCCCTAGCCCCCCAGCATCCCTCCTTCCCTTGCCCCCCACCCCAGCATCCCTCCTTCCCTAGCCCCCAGCATCCCTCCTTCCCTAGCCCT
>LOJH01020257.1:8127-18555 GCA_001685095.1 Ellobius talpinus
GGAAGAGCAGCCAGTGCTCTTAACTGCTGAGCCATCTCTCCAGCCCCAGCTTATGATGGTTTTTGATCTTTCACTTCAGGTCGTAAAGCTGACAAAAAATAGCAACATAGAGAGTTTTGTTTGGTTTATTTTTGCCAAGTTGCACACCCTATCCCAATTAAACAAATAATTGGAAATCTAAACATTCAAATAGTCTTCATAGCACTTCTCCAAAGACTTGAAAAAGAATTCGAAGATAAACTAGAACCTTTTGAGACTTCTTTATTATGACAACAACTTATCTGCTGTAGCCTGACCTTGAATTTTAAGGGGTGACCTTGACCTTGAATGTAAGTACCACGCCCAGTTTGTGTAGTTGCTAGGGACTAACCCAGGGCCTTAGTGGACTGGATAGTACCAGCTGAGCCACATCACCAACCCTGGTGATTTTATTAACAGTGTATTTTGGTGTGTGAATTGTTTTCTGTCTTAATAAGACACATATTTAATTTTCTTTCTTTGAGATTAGTAGTAGAAGGAACACCAGATACAGTGGTGACCATGACATAAAGTTTTTAACTGGGCGATGGTAGGCACACTGGAGCCAAAACCAGAGCTGAGCACAGCTAGGCAGACACTATTCCATCAAGCTATGTGTCCAGCCTGTGTCTAAACAAGACATGGGATTTGTCTCTTAGTAAATGTTAACACAAATTATACTTAGTGTTCTTGTAAAAGATAAAACATGGTATGACAGGACGGCAAGTCAGATGCCAAGTATACTTTGCTCTTCGAAGTTTGCTAACATGCCAGCACATGGAACTGGGTGTTTCCTGTTGTTTACTACTGTGTCTCTCAATTCCAAGGAGCAGTCACAGCGAAGGAGCTGTATACAATGATGATGGATAAAAACATCAGCTTGATTATAATGGATGCTCGAAAAATACAGGATTATCAGCATTCCTGTATCTCAGATTCTCTCAGTGTTCCTGAAGAAGCTATCAGTCCAGGGTAGGTCACTGTGTTTGGATAGAAATGGAGGAGGAGCGGATCTGGGGGAGAGGGAACGTGTGCACCTGCAAGGAGAGGAGGAAGGGGATGTAGTATATGAGAGAGCAATAAATTTTAAAAAAATACAGCTGGGTGGTGATGGTACACACCTTAAATCCCAGCACTTGGGAGGCAAAAGCAGGCTGATCTCTGAGTTCAAGGCCAAACTGTTCTACAGAGTGAGTTTCAGGATAGCCAGGGCTACACAGAGAAACCTTGTCTCAAAAAACAAAAATAAAAGAAAGAGTCAGGGTCCTGCTGTGCTAACAGGCTGGCCTTAAATTTGTGACCCTTCCTTTTGGCCTCCCTAGTGTGTAAATGACTGTGCTCTTCCATTCAACCTGTGCTTTGATAGTCATCTCTATTACTGTGTGTAGTGCAGTGTGTTCATTCTCATCGCTCCTTGTGTCCCTTTGTATGACTACAGTATAATTTACTTACCCATGTTATTTCTAGACTTGCCCTTTATATATTGGATTTGATAGTGCTTTTTCCATTTATACAGGGACATGTGAATTTATTAAAATAAACAATATAATTAAATTTTTTGATTATTAAGTTATATTTTAAATTAAATTTTAGAACAAATTATGAAGATAATACATGAGAAACTTAAATTTAGGAAACGCTTGTTGATTCTGTTATTTCCCAATATGTGTTCACTAGAATACCAATCCTAAAAGGAATGTGTAAGTAAATAAATGCCCCTTAAAGACGTCTCATTCCATTTGTTTCCATTCTTTTAGGCCATACGTTTTGATCTGTCTCTATAAGGACAGCTAGGAGATGGTATTTTATATTAGCTCCTCTTCACTTCCCAGTAGATAAAGTAACCAGTGTTATTACTTAGGAAGAGGTTTGTTTTAATTCTTAGTCCACCATTTTGTTTTATTTGTGGATAAAGGTTTCACCAGTCCCACTCAGCTTGCTAGTATTGTCAGTTAAATACTGAAATGCCTGCTAAATGCTGAGTGGTTTCTAAGCACCGGCACCTTTTACCAAAGGAATGGGTCTGTTATTCTGTTGTTCAGCAAATATTTACTGAGAGGTATGCTGGGTTACTAGGCTTCTCAGTGATGAGGCTTAATCAGTGAACAGATAGAAGTTGTTGTCTTTGTAAAGCTTTAATTGAATAAGCAGCTAAGATAGATAAGAAAAACAATAAAAATTAAAAATATAATGTTCTTTATGTTAATAAGTAAGGTGTGGTAGGTGGGTATATATTGGGATGTGTGGGTCTGTCTGTCTGTCTTGGAGTAGACCTTAAAATTTAGTTCCAGGAAGACTCAGAGAAAAGTTCTTAATAAGTGTTAAATATGTAGGGGAAATGGTGGTGCACATTCTGAGGTCAGGCATGGGGAGCAAACAGAGAATACAGCAAGAATAGAAGTCCCTAGGCAGGATCACTGAATAAGTCAAGAATCAAATGACAGTGACTGGTGTGGATGAGCAGAGGGGGCAAGCAGTTAAAGAAGAGAAGGAAGCAGTAAGAGGATTGGGGTCTGTGTCATGGGCCATGTTAAGGATGTGTATAAGCTTCCATATGAGCAAAGGGGTAGCAGAACACTCTCCTGGCTAGTTGAGAACATGCTGATGAAAGGATGTAAGCGTAGACCTGAGCTGTAATATGCTTGATTTCTCAGCTGTGAAGGTGGCAGTAATGTCTCCTGATAAACTGCTGTGAGGATTCAATAAGATCCGAAGCATACAGAGCAGTACCTGACACTGTCAGCTTATGTGTGCTTGCTAATTAAATTAAATCTTGCTGTTTAGCTATTATATGTATAGGAAGAAGTGAGCTTAAATATGAATAATGTTGCTAAGGTGATTTGGCAAAGGAAGTTGTCTGGATGATTTCCTGTTTGAGTTTTGTGTCCCCTCCCCATTTTTTTTAAAAGCGGTCAGAATTAAGTCTCTTTCCCTCCCTAATAATTATTAAAAAGCACTAACATGCAGTAATGAAGGGGTGGAGTAAAGTTTGTACTGGTGTGGCAGAGTACAAGGCTCATTTCTCTGCCTCAATACAAATATGTTCATTCATTTCAGAGTCACTGCCAGTTGGATTGAAGCAAACCTCTCAGATGATTCTAAAGACACTTGGAAAAAGAGGGGGAGTGTGGACTATGTGGTACTGCTCGACTGGTTTAGTTCAGCAAAAGATTTGCAGCTTGGAACCACGCTGCGGAGTCTGAAAGACGCACTTTTCAAGGTTGGCAGCTCCCCTTGCTACTTTGACAAGCTCTGTCTGATTGTTGGGTAATTATGGAGACTAGTTTTGACTGGCTCCGCTAGACTTTTAAACCAGCTGTTCGCCTAGGAAGTTGTATTCAGTAACCACCTTAGAGGTGAACATTTAATATTGAAAGTCATAAGGTGTTCTTGAGCCAGGACTCAGCTACTCCAATTTTGGAAATTTTATTAAGGGGGTTGGGATGTGTGCTTATCTTTGGTGTTTATTCCAGCATTGGGGGTATCTGTACATATACACACACACACATACACACACATACACACACAGTAGTAATCATTATAAGTGATACAACTGTTATTGACATTCATGTAAAAGAAAAAGCTGCAAATTAAGAGTTTCATCATCTTATAAAAATGCATTTTGAAAAGTGTGTATGTACGTGGAGACTAGGAACTAACTCCAGAATGTTAGGGAGTGTCTCTGGGTGGTCAGGTTTTACGTAGTTTTGTCTTGGATTTGTTTTATTACTTTCCTTCTAAGATCACAGGTTGTTTCTTGGTTCTTAAAACTTGTGTTGATTTATAACTAATACTTCATTTAAAGTTGGAGTTTGAATTTAATTATTCTTTGTTTTCATTTTGGAGTAGTTCTACATTTTGTTTGTTGTGGGTTGTGATTTTTGCTGTCAAGAGACTGCTACCATCTTTAAAATATTCTGTCTTTATTTTGTAGTGGGAAAGTAAAACTGTCCTGCGCCATGAGCCTCTGGTGTTGGAGGGGGGCTATGAAAACTGGCTCCTTTGCTATCCGCAGTATACAACAAATGCTAAGGTCACTCCACCCCCTCGAAGCAAAACTGAAGAGGTGTCTGTCTCATGTATGTATGTGAAAAATTGGTTTAAAATTGCTTCAGTACAGAATAAAACATATGTTCAGGGTAACCTTGATTATATATGCCTTTGTCCTGTTAAATACTAGTTTGTTTTCAGGCAAAATAGTACAGACTAAGGGATTCATGTTTTAAGACTGTAGGGATTGCCATTTCATTCACATTTAGCTATCACAAAGAATATGTATAACAAATATTGTGTTGGAGTTTGCTGTTCTTAAAAACGATGTGTTTTTCTTTTGGGGATTTTAGTGGATTTTACTTATCCCTCACTGGAAGAACCAGTTCCTCCCAAACTTCCTGCCCAGATGTCTCCTTTACCTATAGAAGTAGATGAAAATGCAGAATTGGTAACTGGCCAAGATGAAAAACCGAGACCACAGAACTTGTCAGCTCTCGCCGGATCCAGTGCTGCTCCCAAAGCCGAAGCTTCACCCATAATTCAGCCAGTGCCTGCTACAAAGACTGTCCCACAGGTATTCTCTTTTTTTTTCTTTCAACTAACTTTATTATTTTTTGTTTTGATACCATATTGACACATACAGGGTTTTATCTGTAACCTGTGACACCTTGGGAAATATCAGAAGGATCTGTACATCTTGTCACCTTTATTTTTCCTAAAAGTTTTTATAATCCATCCCTCTTGCCATGGCTTTATTAGGTCACTTGGAAGATTTCCGATCAGCTGGTGGCCATTTCCTACACCCTGTAGCAAAGGCTTTCAGAAGTGAGCTGAAGAGCTCAGCTGGTTACACTGCAATGATCTGACCAGCACAGCTGTCCTGACGAAGCTAGCAAATGATCATTCCCTCTTACAGATGGTCTGGAGTCCACACGTAGCCCACGCATCACCAGAGTTTATTTCCTCTCTGCATTCCTTCTGATAGCTGCAAAGCAGCACCATTGAGAGAGTAATGCTGAGAAGAGTTCCCCTACATGCTCAGGCAGAAACACATTTTTCAAACAAAACATTTCCGCGTGGAACCCATCACTTTGGCGTGTGAACCTGTCATTATGAAGGGTATTTTGCCTGCTTTTGCATATGAGAAATGTGAGTTGTCAGTTTTTTGGTTTTGAAGCATCATTTTAGTTCCATTTCATTTCAGTTTGAAATGTTAACAATAGTTATTTAAGCCTGAGGTGGTGGCCTTTAATCCCAGCACTTGGAAGGCAGAGGCAGGCAGATCTGGATTTCTGTGTGTTCAAGGCCAGCCTGGTCTACAGAGCTATTTCCAGGACAACTAGAATCTCCTGAAGGTTGTTAGAGCAGCCAAAGTAGGTCTTAGCACCTACATTCCAGGAATAGGGCTGCAGAGAGCTCAGTCAGTAAAGCACCTGCTGTGCAGTGTGAGAGCCTGAGTCTGGAGCCCAGTGCCCACAACAAAGCCATGTGCACTGTCAAACACCTGGAATCCCACCCTGATTGGTGAGCTCCAGGTTCAGTGAAAGGCCCATCTCAGAAAAGTAAAGATGGAGGACCAACAAGATGGCTCAGCAGCTAAAGATGACTGAGTTTGATCCCTAGGACCCATGTAGTAGAAGGAGAGAACCAACTCCCGCAGATCATCCTCTGACGCCCCCCTCAAAAATTAAATGAATAATGACATAAAATTAATAATAGCGTTTAAAAAATAGAACAGTAAGGTGAAAAAGAGGGCTAGTGAGATGGTGGCACTTACGTACAGACCTTGTGCTGTGAGTTCAGCCTCTGGATCTTACAAGATGGCATAGGAGACCCAACTTCTCAGAGTTGTCTTGACCACACTTGACTCTGCACTCACACTCATGTGCAGCATGCACACATACTAAACAAAATATTTTCATATTAAAGAATGGAAAGTAGGCCAGACAGTGGTGGTGCACACATTTATTCCCAGCACTTGGCAGGCAGATCTTTGTGTGTTTGAGGCCAGCCTGGTCTACAAAGTGAGTTCCATATTTTGCATAGAGAAGCCCCGTTTCAAAAACAAACAAAAGGAATGAAAAGTAGACAGGCCATGGTAAAATGTTTATTTATTCATTTTGTGCTTGAGTGTATGTGTGTACACTACAGCCTAACTATAAAGAGTAACACTGTAAAGTAGGGTTTTATTAAACAAGAGATACATGTGTTGACAGAGGTTTCTGTCCCTCCCGTCCTGCAGCCGTTCAGTCCCAAAGAAACACATAGAGGACTATATTAAGTATAAACTGGTTGGCCTATTAGTTCAGTTTTCTTATTAACTAACTTTTACATCTTAACTCATAATTCTTGTCTGTGCTAGCCACGTGGCTTGATACCTTTCATCAGTGAGGCATTCTCATCTTGCTTCCTCTGTATCTGGATCACGGCTGTAGCCCGAGCCTTTCCTCTTCCCAGAATTCTACTGTGCTGGTCACCCCACCTATACCTCCTGCCTGGCTACTGGCCAATCAGTGTTTTATTAAACCAATACAAGTGACAAATCTTGCAAAGTACAAGACCACTGTTCCACAGCAAACATGGTCAGATTTCTTTGAAAAAGATTACTTGGGTGGGTGACTGGCTGGGCAGGTAAAGGCACTGGCCACATAAACCTGAACTTGAGTTTGATCCCTGGAAAGGGTTCCATAAAGGTGGGAGGAAAGAACCAACTCCACAAAATTGTCCTTTAACTGTCACACGTATGCTGGGCATGTGCAATGTGCCCACACATCACACACTATATGCACACATAATTTGTGAAATGAGGGAAAACGTTAAATGATCACTCTCATCACAGTGTGGGGAAGTAACTAGAAATGGAAGGAAACAGGCGGTGGGAGGCTGTGCTGGAGTTCTGGAGAGAGAATGATCTTGGTATAGGCTTCTGGGTAGTCACAGAGATGGGTGTACAGCCGTGTGCAATTTCACCAGGTAGCAGAAAACTGTGGGAAGAACATGGCCTAAAACTGTCAGCTGACTGCTTTTACAGCTGTTAGTAGAGTGAAGGGAAGCTCCATGTTTGTGGGCATTATACATTTATTTTTGGCCATGTTGTGTGTGAGGTATTATTGGCTACTTATGTGGAGATGGGCAGGGGTAGTTGGGTGTGTAGGAATGGAGCTTCAGTCTCCTCTGTCAGGTCTAGGTCTATAGTTGAGCATTAAGACATATATGTGGCTCTTCTGAGCACAGAATACTCATTGCGAACTAAAACTGAAGTAACACTCCTAAATTTGCTGAGGTAGGAGAATTGTGGGTTTGAAGCCAACTTGGCTTATGCGCAAGACCTTGCCTCAAAACCAAGACACAAAAAGCACGCTTTGTTCTGTTTTTGTTTCTCTAAGGTTGATCGTACGAAAAAACCAGCAGTGAAATTGCCTGAAGATCATAGAATAAAATCTGAGAATACAGATCAGAGTGGAAGAGTTCTTCCTGATCGTTCCACCAAGCCAGTATTTCCTCCTCCGACTGCCATGTTAACAGATGAAGAAAAAGCCCGTATTCATGAAGAAACCGCCCTTCTCATGGAGAAAAACAAGCAGGAGAGGGAACTTTGGGAAAGGCAGCAGAAGGAGCAGAAAGAGAAGCTGAGGAGGGAGGAACAAGAGCGCAAAGCTGGAAAGACACAGGACTTGGAAGAACATGATGTCAGTGAGAACCAACCCAAAGCAAAGGACGAGCTGGAGAAGAGAGACAGCAAACAGACCAAGATGGAGGAAAAAGAGCCCTCAACAGACAGGGGCCAGGAAGCCACAGGGACGAAAAGACAAAGTAAAAGTGAACACGAGGCTTCTGATGCCAAGATGTCTGTGGAAGGTAAAAGGTGTCCCACATCAGGAGTGCAGAAGAGGCCATCAGATGTGTCCCCTGCATCTGTGTCAGGAGAGCTGAGTGCAAGCAAGGTAGGTAAAACCGAAGGTAAATGTGTTTACGATGGCTGTACAGTGGCCTTCCACAGACAGGGCAGGCATTCTGTATGGTGCTCTAGAGGGTGAGAGACTGTCCTGAGCCATTGGTATTTGCTTCCCTGCACTCTTTTGAGACCTGTGGTGATGTACATTAAATGACTGGTTGGCAATAGATTTTTTTTGTTGGTAAAATGCCGTACCTATTTAGTTACTGCTAGATTTAGCTATATTCATTTCTGTGTTGGTGTGTAACCATCAAAAGTACTAGGATGAAATACAATCTCATGACAGAGAAGGTGCCAAAAGTTAAGTTAGTTTTTGTCTACTTAGAATGTGTAGTCAGCCGGGCGGTGGTGGCATAGCTTTGGAGCGTGTCCTGGAACTCTCTGTAGACCATAACTCACAGAAATCCACCTGCCTCAAAAAAGGAAAAAAAGAAAAAATCCTCCTGCCTCTGCCACCGAGTGCTGGTATTAAAGGCGTGAACCACCACTGCTCAGCTCAGATGAGGAACTCAAGGAAGTCTTACAAATAAAATGTTTCTAAAGTTAGAAGTATCTGTAGTCAATATGGAGGTTGTTACTTCAGTGTATTGACCTGTATGTACTTATATAGAACGCTTCATTATTTTTGTAAAATGGATATAAAAGAAGCTATGTTAGGAGGAAAGATGGTTTAGAATAGACCATGAGGTAATCATCTGGTAGGTTTCCTTATTTGGCTCCACTGCTCTTTCTCCCCACTACCACGGAGAGCCACCTCCCCACCCTATAATGCACTTACCAACAGGCTCGTGTGCACACTCAGTGCAACCATTGCAAAGTAACAAGTTTGTCAGAGTTGTTGGAGTTGGTGTGTGGCAGAAGAGTCACACAGCTCTCGGTGCACTAGTTTCCTGAAGAGGCTTCTCCAGCCTCTCAGTGTAGTGTAGATTAATTACCTGTCCTCTTCTCCCTCCTAGCCAGCAGCTGGAGTCACAGTCCCTGTTTCCCGATGACCTCTCGGCTTCCTTTGGAAAGTTCTAGAAATGTTACTTCAGTTTTCCTTTGATTTCACACTCCTCTAAACCTTGGCATAGAGACTTTGAGAAATACAAAACTGCCTTCATCTTAACTCTGCCTTTAAAAATATGAAAGGCAGTCAAGACTGTTTTTTGTTTGTTTGTTTTGGGTTTTTTTTTGATTCTTCAGTGTAAGTTCGTGAATGGAAACTTTTAATTGGAAAATCAGATTATTGTTTTTCAAACTAGGCTCAACGAGAACCTTTGACAAGAGCGCGAAGTGAAGAAATGGGGAGAATTGTACCAGGGCTGCCTTCCGGCTGGGCCAAGGTAAGGTCAAAGTTCTAAACTGAAATACAAGTTACTTTGTTTTAAAAAGTATTATGCTCTAGTTGTCAGTTCTGCTTTGTTATAGAGAACATGAACTCTTCCCCCTGACTGCTGCAAGGAGATATCTCCTAATAAGCATCCTCAGGTGCTGGCTGTCACATATGAGCACCCTAACAGTAGAATTTTGAAATATAGTATTCCATAAAAGCAAGCCTAAATTTCTTTGGAAGTTTACAAAGTGATTGCTATTTTTATTCAAATTAGTTTAGGGACTAAAGTAATTGATCGAGTTTGTGCTTAGAAAATTAAAGGCCCCAGCTTTAATCCTTAGCACAAACACATTTTAATCCAAAAGTAAATGCTGCAGTGGGGGTGGCGCTCTAATGACTTTGGTGCTTATCTGATTTTTTTATTATTATTTTCATTTTTCTTTTTCAAGTTTCTTGATCCAATCACTGGAACCTTTCGTTACTATCATTCACCCACCAACACGGTTCACATGTACCCACCTGAAATGGCCCCTTCGTCTGCTCCGCCTTCCACCCCTCCTACTCACAAAGTCAAGCCCCAGACCCCAGCTGAGCGGGACAGGGAGCCATCCAAACTGAAGCGCTCCTACTCCTCCCCAGACATCACTCAGGCCCTGCAGGAGGAGGAAAAGAGGAGGCCAGCTGTGACCCCAGCAGTCAACCGGGAAAACAAGTAAGTTCTCCCAGTTCTAGCACTAGACAATCTCCATGTCACCACCTAAGAGTTACAGTCTCAGGGTTCTGTTATGATGGAACGAAAAATAAGAAACAATGAGATGTCCTCGGCTTTCCCCCAAATGCTAACTTAATACATAAGAGGATTAATGAATTTTGTATTGATGTAGACATGAAATTGTCACATAGATTGTTACAGTGCTTTCTCAGCATTATGTCCCAGGCCTCCACTCATCTTTCATAGATCATAATTAATTTTTAATTTTACTAAAGAAAAGTGTGTGTGAGAGAGAAAGAGAAAGATTTCAGTTCTCTCATCTACCATGTGGATCCTGAGGATTGAACTCAAGTCATCAGGCTTGGTAGCAAGTGCCTTTACCACTGCGCTGTCTCACTGGAGAGATGGCTCAGTTAGTGGTTAAGAGCATTGCCT
>LOJH01020258.1:9342-20828 GCA_001685095.1 Ellobius talpinus
CCTACTTCCTCCCTCCTTCCTTCCTTCCTCCCTCCCTCCCTTCCTTCTTTCATTCCTTCTTTTCTTCCTCCCTCCCTCCCTCTCCTCTCTTCCCTCCCTCCCTCTTTCATTCATTTTTCCCTCAGTACAGAAACACTGGATGGGAGAAGGATACATTGGGATTCCCCATGGTCTGTCCTTGTCAGCGCATCGAGAGGCGTGGCAGTGGAAATGACCAATCAAGCCTAGGACACTCCCATGCCAATGTCTGCCTTAGATCATGTTCACTTAGATCATGAGGGGACAGCTGGTGACCTCCTTCTCTGAGGGCTATCCTGAGCACCAAATGAGGTCTTCTCTGAGAAACCATTAGACACAGTGGAGAGTGTCACCCAGGGGTTATGCCCTCGGCTGGAAGCAGCGATGAACAGAGATGCCTGCACCAGATGTGGCTGCTAGGCTGTGGGCCAGACCTGACTTACAGATGGATTTCATGTTGCCTTCATGGTGTGAAAACTGTTTTTGAAGAATTTGTTAATATTTTAAAAGCAGGGCATTTCGAGAAAGAAAAAGAATGTCCAAATTCCAGTAAAGCTGGATGGCCCGCTGAATTCACATTCCCCATGGATGCCACTGACCAGGGCTGGGCATGCACCACTCCCTGTGAACACGGGTGTGTTTTTCTGGGTGCCTTAGCTCTCACCATTTCCTTCAGTGCCCCGCACTGACTCTACTTGTTCAGCCCTGGGTGGCCCAAGAGCTTTGTCTTTCCCTGGATATTTCCAGGAAGTGGGAGTATGTTCCCATATTCTATTGATAACCCTGGAAGTGAATGGCCCATTCCTCTTGACTACCCCTCAAGTCTAAGCTTCATGGGTACCAGACTCTCTCCTAATATTATTTTTGGTTTTTTGCAGCTGGTCTAGGTAGGCTTGTTAATCAAGAAGTACGGTTTGCATGAATGAATGGGAAGGAGGCTGTCCTAAAAGGGTTGTTATTGATGTGAAGAGACACCCTGACCACAGTTACTCTTATAAAGGAAAACATTTAATTGAGGTTGGCTTACAGATCAGAGATTTGGTCCATTATCATCATGGTAGGAAGCATGGGGCAGGCAGGCAGACCTGGTGCTGGAGAAGGAACTGAGAGCTCTACATCTGGATCAGCAGGCAACAGGAAGAGAGATACACTGGGCCTGGCTTGAGCATCTAAAACCTCAAAGCCCACTTCCTCCGACAAGGCCATACCTCCTAACAGTGCCACTTTCTATGGGCCTATGGGGACCATTTTCATTCAAACCACCCTAGAAGCTAAAAAATTCTGCAAGATGCAAGTAGTTTGTTTCCAGGGTGAAGTTGGAGCCACCTGGCAGCACCCTTTGTCATAACAGATGAGGTAATCTACAGGAAGTCACCTGCAGATGCTGGTCCAGGAGCCTGAGGGCCCAGAAAGGTGAAATTAACCAGAGCATTCTGTTTCCTAGGCTGCAGCTGCTCAGGAATGAGCTCCTCTCGTGCTCCCGTAACAGAAGAGGGTGCTAGAAGCCCCGCCAGGCAGGTGTTCTTTCCAGCGCCAGCTGTGAAGCACATTCTTGCTTTGTCTTTGCCGTTTTCTTTTTCCCAAGCCTGGGATGTGAAAGGAGAGCAGGGCTGGCAACTTATCTGTGACTCAGTAAATAAGGGAGGGGTTTGGGCTCTGGTCCTAGGGCACATCCTGCCTCCAGTTCTAGAATCTTCTTACACCTCTGAACAACCATTTCTTCCCAACCATACTCTTCCCATCATCCATGTTTCATTGTTGTGTTTTGGTTTTTTGAGACAGGGTTTGTCTGTGTAACAGTCCTGGCTGTCCTAGACCTAACTCTGTAGACCAGGCTGGCCTCGAACTCACAGAGATCTACCTGCCTCTGCCTCCTGAGTGCTGGGATTGAAGGTGTGTGCCAGCACCACCTGGCATCATCTGTGTTTTTAAGGGCAAAGAGTAGGTTTCTTTATTTCTCTTTCCATCTCACAGGCTTGAGAGTTAAAGGAATCCCACTTGCTTTTAGGACCTCAGGGGCCTTTTAATAGGAGCTTCAGCAACTTACTAACGTCTCTGCCTCAGTTTTACCTCCTTGTGAAATGAGAACAATGGTGGCTTCCTTTCTGGGCTGCTGAGCAACGTCGTTGATTCAGCTTGCTCCCTGGGAGCAAACATGTACTGAGCACTTACTATGTGGCTGGTACTGAGCTAAGTCCTGAGCGCGCATTCACTGGGCCTGATGATACATGGTGAATGCCCGCTGTGCCATGAGCCCTTGTTAAGCAAATCTCCTTGCATCTCTGTAAGCTCACAAGAGAAGTTTTTCATTATCTTCAGTTTTATAGAGAAACTGAGGATAAAGAGGGTCTATAATGTGTTCCAAGATCAGACAGCTGGTAAGGAACTGGGCTGAGACCCTACCTAGAGAGCCTGAGCACTTCCTCTAGAGCCCACTTGCCAAGGGCTACATCAGAGTCCCTATCTCAAGCAATGCTGTGATCTCTACTGAATCCCATGTTACAGACACCAGCAGTTTCATAAGGGTTGGTGCTTGGGAGACTCTCTTAAGAGACACAATGATGACAGTGACGGCTGGAATCCATGAGGTCAGTTTGATTGCATTCCAGGCTGCCAGTTGAGGTTCTAGGCTCTGGGCAGCACCCCAAGAGCCTCTTAGAGGGCTGCAGCTCTTTAGAGGGATTGCCTGGGAGGTGACCAGGAGAAATGGCTTTACTTTATCATAGTACAGAACTAAAAGGGCAGACCAATTAATCATGGAAGTTTCTAAAAGTGCTTTTATTTTGCCATTTAATATGCCAGCGAGATCATTTCCCTTAATGTATACTCCTGGTATTAACACGCTTTAATCCATCACAGTCTGTATTATGAAATTACTGGGGTTTACTCCTGGGTCCTGCGGAAGATCATTAATGCAACTCTTTCTGGGCCATATATCATCAGAGGTATTACCTCACAGGTCTAGGGACCCCTCTCCCTGGTTAGGTGGCAGGGCAGTCATTTTTCCTTGCCTCTTCTGACAGAGGGGATTGCTTGCATTACTGAGCAGATGGCTCCTGATGAGGGACAGACATCACCTCCCACTGCTTGGTCAACTCTCCTCCCCCCTGACCCTGGTTTCTCAAGGGGCAACTGGGAGGGAAATGGCATCCACCCAGTCACTCTTCCCTCCCTCCATGGCACCCAGGCTGCTCAGGCCTATGTTCCTGTGGCCTTTAGTCTGTCAGTGACACTCTCCTGGGGCTCTTCTCTGAGGCTGGGACTGGGCAGGAGGGGAGCATATGCCTCCTGGCAGTAACCAGCTCCAGGGCTCACTCCAGAGGGTCATCCTCTGACAGTCTTACCTGTTCCCAGCACTCCTTGCTTTCCCTGACTCGTAACCCCCAGACCACCTTGTTAACTTGCTCTATTTTTATATTTTGAGGAACAATTTTCTTTCTTTCTTTTTTATCTCTCTGATTTTTCAAGACAGAATTTCTCTTTGTAGCCTTGGCTGTTCTGGAACTCATCTCTGTAGACCAGGCTGGCCTCAAACTCAGAGATTCTCCTGCCTCTGCCTCCCAAGTGCTGGAATTAAAAACATGCATCATCACTGCCTGGCTATTTTATTAGTTTTTAAATTGACAAGTAAAAATTATGCATATTCATGGCATAGAACATGATACTTGGGTATAGACACACACACACCACGGGAGAGTTTAGTGGGGCTATATGACATATGTATTACTTCACTTGTGTAATGTTAAGCTGGGAGTGTAGTCTCCAGCCCCTCGCATCCATCCCAGTCCCCAGGCCCGAGAGTTGTATTGGTCTGGACTCCAAATCCCAGCATGCCAGGTCCTGACCTCTCCCTGGTGGGGGGGGGTCAGAACCACTCCCACAGGGTATTTAAGTGAGCTCCAAAAAGAGGAACACATGATGGTCTACCCCCCCATCTTCCCCCTGGTGGCATTAGCGACCTCCCAGTTTCCCCTTGGGGCCACCCGAGAACTCAGGAACCTCATTAAACCTGGATATTTTTTAATTTGGCTTGTTGTGATTTGACTTGATTGGGATTTTTGTGTCAGCAGAAAGCTTGCGTTAGGAAAAATTCCTAACATGTATGCATGTGTGTGTTTACATGTGCTCACCTGTTGAAAATGCTGATTATCTATTCACTTAGCCATTTTCAGATATAGAATACCTTGCCATTAACTAATAATTGTCATGTCCTACAAGACATCCCTTGAACTTACTCCCCTTGTCTAACTGAAATTTCCTATCCTTTGGCCAGAGTTCCTGACACATCCTCACGTTCTGACCTCAGAGCGTCACCAGCCCTGCTGTCTGCATGAGTTTAACTCTTTGGGATTCTATAGTCAAGTGGTTTGCTTCACTTCGCTTAATGTCTGTCAGGCAATGATGTTGCAAATGAGAGCATTGCCTTCTAAGTCTGGCTAGTGCCCTGCTGCTCATAGGAACCACTTTCTCTTAATTCATTCACTTGCTGATGGATGCCGGGCTTGGCTTGTGTCTTAGCCACAGTGAATTCTCCACAACAGCATACCGAGGTCTGTCAGCTCAATGCCAATCTAGGAGTGGCAATGCTAGGTCATGCCGTTTGCTTGGGACCCTCTGCCCAGGGTTGGGCTAATCTACGTTCTCACCCACAGTGAGCAGCCCACCTCATTTTTGAAGCCCAGACCATACAGAATTCTTTAATATCACCCATCTTTGCATATCAGCAGCTCTGACTGGCTCTCAGCAGAAAGTCTCTCAATCCAGAAAGTCACCATAGTCAAGCCCAGCAATGGGCGGTCTCCTGCCCAGGCCTCACCGTAGTCAAGCCCAGCCATGGGCAGTCTCCTGCCCAGGCCTCAGTCCCACGATGCTTCTTCTCAGCACAGCCAGGAGGAGCTGTTAGAAGCCTAAGTACCTGGATGCTAGAAATGTCCTACATGTTGACCTGAGACCAGTGGTGTATATATATACATATGTGTGTGATTACTCTTTAAGATGTCTATCTACTAAGACATGTGTATTTACATGTCCCAAAATATATTTTATAGCTCTTTTTTTTCTTTTCGCAGTACTGACCATGGAAAACACACAGACTGGGGAGACACTCCACCACTCAGCTGCTGCCGCAGCCCACGCCCCTTTTAAAAATTAAATATAAGATAGGGTCTCACTATTCTCCGCTGGCCTTGAACTTGCTCTGAAGTCTGGGCTGTCTTCTTTTGCAGCTCGCCTATTTCCCACTCCTGCATAGTTGGATTATAGTCCTGTGCCATTAGAGTTTGTCACCTTGATTTTTAAGTAAAAGAAGAAAAACACAAACCAGGGGGCTGGAAAGATGGTTCCGTGATTAAGAGCACATACTGCTCTTCCATAGGCCCTAAGTTTGCTTCCCAGCACCCACATCTGGCAGCTCACAAATGCCTGCAATTCTAACTTCAGCGGATAGGAAGCCCTCTGCTGACCTCCTCACGCCTGCGTGCACGCATGCACATAAATCCACACAGAGACAAACATGCATACACGTAATTTACAAATAAATCTTTAAAAAAAACTAAAAAACGTCAATCAGAGCCAGTCATTCTCTTCTTGAACCACACCCCTCCCCCAGCTGCAGGGATAGACGTCCTACTCTTAGATGAAACTCTGCCACCCCTATGCCGCCAGCTGCCCTCCCCAACCCAATTTCTTGCCATGAGCCCTACTCCAGACCTCGGTCCTACTCTACAGATACAGAGGACCCCTGTGCCCAGCCCAGTCTTTGGCCTGAAACCTTGCTCAAGATGTCTGCACAGTCTTAGTTCAAGGACACCTCCTCCAGTGGTCCTGTCTGGCCCGAGATATTCCAAGTCCCCGTACCCTCCCAATCATGCTCTTACATTGCCCTGGCTGGGCTGCAAGGTCGACCAGGACACATGTGCCTAGTTGACCCGACTCCCAGGCCCTGCCCCTTTCTTCCTGGACTTGCCCTTCCATCTCTGGTCCACGGAGATAACCACGTTACATGGACACCCTGTCAATCATCTTTGACCCAATCTAAGGGACTTTTACCGCCAGGTTCCTTTCTCAGGCAGGAAGATGCGATGTAGTAGCGTCTACTCTGGGCAGCCACGCAGGAGTGGTGCAAGACAAGAAGGACCTGGGGCAGGACACAGCCCGTAAGACAAGCCCTAGACAAGCCCTAGGGAGCCACTTCCTCCAAGTCGTCCCCACCTTCCACAGCTGTATCGCTGCCCTCCACCCCCACCCCCGCCACAATGGTCTACTCACAGTTTGAATCCACTAATGGATTAAGCCATTGATTAGGTCAGAGCCCTCAGAAACGCCCAGGCTGACATGCAGGGGTGTCTTGTACCAATGTTCCAACACTGTATCTCTCAACCCACAATCCAGATTAACGGTCATGGGATTTCAGAGCGGAAAGAAGGCACCAACAGGCTGTGCTGTCCTTGAGAACAGACTTGCAGCTGCTGGGCAGCTTAATGACTTTCTCTGCAAAGTCCTCCACAGTCGAACCTTTGGTGAATAATACTATGACATCTGAACCCTGTGGGCAGTGAGCATGAGGAGGAGATGCTGGGCTGAAGGCAGCCCCTGCGCCTTGTAATGCTCTCTGACAGCCAGGTAGCAACTCAGTGTGCTGGGGAACTCAGACTTCAGAAACCGTGTGCCTCTGTGTTAGTCAGGGCTCTCTAAAGGGATGGAACTGATAGAATAAAGACACATACCAAACACACACACACACACACACACACACACACTTGTATATGTGTTAGACTGGTTTACAGGACAAAGGCTAGGAAATCCAACAATGGCTATCTCACGCTGGAAAAGCCGAGAATCTAGTAATTGTTCAGCTCAAGGCTAGCTGTCTCAGAAGTGTCAATCTGGTGCTGAAAGCCTGAAGAATCCTAGAGAGCTGCTGGTCTTTGGTCTACATTGGAATCCCAACGGAGTGGTTTTCATATCAATAAAGGAATGCCACAGCAACAGGAGAGATGAACTTGTCAGCAGGAGTGACGGCAAACAGGCTGGAGTCAAAGTCTCCTCCTTCACACCCTTGTATCTAAGCTGGCAACAGAGCGTGCAGCCCAGATTTAGAATGGGTCTCCCTACTTCAAGCCATCTGATCAAGAAAATCCCTCACAGAAGTGACCAGCAGCTTAAAGTTTGAGTCGATTCCAGATGCAGTCAAGTTCACAGCTGGGACTCACAGTCACAGCCTGTGCAGAGGGAAAAGCTAAGGCAGGGCTGACTTCCTGGGACTGCCCCAAGAAGGCAGAGAGAGATACAGCCTAGGTCTGCACATATGCGAGCAACAGGGAGCTCACAGGTGCCAACCCTGGAGATCAGTCCAGTCACTACGGGGACTTGTTTTCTGTGAGCGGCGTTCCAGGCTGATGCTTAGTGGTAGGTCTCTCCAGAGGGAAGCTGGCATGACACTGGCTCTGATCCAGCTGGCATTTCCAAGGTGAGCTCATTGAGAGTCCTGAGTGGAGATGTGAGGAAAGGGGCCCTGGGACCCAGATACCCAGGACAGTCATTTAGATCAGTGTCCTGTTAGGTTTCTCTAAAGGTTGCTTGCATGAGAGAGGTGACCTAAAAACTTTAAGTGTGGCAAGACAACAAAGGCATGGCTTGTCAGTGATCTGGTAAAGACAGGGCTTCTAGACTTAACCATATAGGTAGCCCTGGGACCATGAAGGCATGTGACTCATTCCTTTGGAACACAGAGACCGTCCACTGACTGCTGAAGTTAGTTAGCCCCTAGCAAACCTGGCAGCATCCTTAAGCAAGCTCCCTGTGAGACAAAGAAATTTTTGGGGGTGGAATACCATCTTCCTTAAAGAACCTGTCTCATAGATCCATGGGGACACTCACAGAGGCCTTGGGGACACAGGATAGGTGTCAACAGACTTTGCCAGGAGTCATTATTGTCATAGGCTTGGACTGTCATGCCTTACCTCATACTGTGAGTGAAGGGTTGCCATTAGATGCAGTCTCTGTGTCTCCCAGGTAGTTTTGTGTTTCCATGGTCATGATCCTGGTCAGCCACAGGGCCAGGCAGTCCTCTCCATCTGTCTTTGCTAGACACCCTCTTTCAAGGCCCGGGCTGAGGACCGGATGTTATGACTTGAATATGAAGTTCCCCACCCTCCACATGACCATGTGTTTGGACATGTGCTTTCCACCTGATGGTAATATTTAAGGAGGTTGTGGAACCTTCTGGACATGGGGTAAGGATTCTAGGCCAGCTCAGCTTCCAGCCTGGTGTCTTAGGACTACCAGTGGTGTGTTCCTACTGTGACAGTCACAAGTCTCCAGGGTCATCAAGCCTTCCCTGGCATGATGAATTAGATCCCCTGAATTGTTAGCTGGAACAAAACTTCCTTTACATTGTTTCTGTCAGGTTTTCTCTCACAAGGAGACTTAAAAAAAACAATTTGCCAGGTGGTTGGAGAACCTGCCATGTTGATAATCTTCACTGGTTTTTGCTTCCAACACACTACACTCCCTAAAGAGCACTATTTTATTTCACCCTCACAGGTGCCCTAAGCAGTAAGTGCCGCAAGGCCCTCCACTTTGTAGCTAGGGAAACGGAGGCACCAGAAGCCCAGTTCAAGAGCTCTGCCCAGCTGTGGGAGTGCTCCCCACAGGACAATTCCATAAACCACCCATGAGCAGACCCAACCGGCAGCACAGTGTTTGCCTCGGTTTAGGGCTGTCTTACTTGTCACACTGCCCCTGACCCAGTGCCATGCAATCTGTGCCTGCAGAGGGCTCATGCCACCATCATCTCCCTTGTACCCTCTAGAATGTGAGCCTCTCCTCAGAGGGGATAGAAGCAGAGCCTGGACCTGTGGTGAGGAGCCCTGGGCAGCTATTGGCACAGGACAATGACTGGGCCAAGGTATGTCAAGCCTATGGAAGAGCCACCAGGAAACCTAAGGGAGTCCATGCTCAAGCTCAGCCAGACCCGTCAGAGGTGTATGAAGCTTGGCAGACCTGCTCCCAGGACTACTTGGCTAATTTAAATAATACGTTACCACAGTCCCTTCTCTGCACCTTTGTCCTTACTGGCTCCTTTGTTAGAGGGGACCAGGGTCTCAGGAGAGTCACCATGCAAAGCAGGCATCCACACCTTGGTCATATGTGGCTGTGCCATTATGGCTTTGTACAGACAGCAGGTTTGGTTGTGTTCCCCCAGGTCAGCAGGAGACACTTGGATATAGATTAATGGCCAAAATACAAATTGTTCTGGACAAATTTGGTGGAAAGTCAGAAACCACAAGATGGCAAGCCACAGCAAAGGTCAACGGGCATTTGGCAAGGCGTGAGTACAGGCTGCTGGACTTTGTAACATAATACCAACGTGCCTTGGTTGGTCAAGCTCAGAAACCCAACAAACAGATGTGTGGCAAAGCTATGCTGAGCAGGGCTACGGCAGGCTGGCCTTCTAGGATCTCCAAGAATGTGGGGCAGGTGAGCTGTGGCTTGCTTGATGGAGAGGAAAATGCTGGGCAGGTGGCCAAGAGGCTATGGTCAGATTCTGTCTTCTTCAGTTTTCCATTGCTATAAAAAATATTTCAGGTTAGGTAATGATTGCGTGAAAGAGTTCATTTAGCTTCCAGTTTAGAGGCTGATAGTCCAACACTGGGCAGTCCCATTGGTTTGGCCTCTGTTGAAGGCCTCATGATTTCACAGCAATTGTACGTGTGAGGGAGGGATTGCACAGCCTTGCTCTTTCAGAACAGCCCTCTCCAGAGAACCAACTGTGCAAACTCCTTCCAAGGACAGCACTGCCAATGATCTAATTGCTTTACACCAGACCCTCTTCTTAAAGGTACTGCTACCTCCCTATGTGACCACACTGAGGACAAAGTTTCCAGTGTACCAACCTTTGCGGACAAAATACTGAGAACCATGGCCATCCCCATCCTAAACCTTCCATATGGCCAGACCAAGTTTCTTTGCTTCTTTACTCTCTTGGTCTCAGCTGTTTACTGAGACAAACAACATGCCACATCTTGGACCTAGCAAGGAAGGTGACATTTCAGACTTGGTACCAAAAAAAATTTTTGTTTTTTCTGAATATGGCAATAGACATCTTTTAGTCTTGCACAAGACATCTTGAAGCCACCATTAGTCACTACTGAGCTCCTGGAAGTGGCTTAGTTAGGGAGCATGCTGACCTTCTGGGATTTGGTCAAGAGTCAAATATCGAGTGGCCATTTCCTGGCCTATGATATTGAACTCATATTGAAACCCTTCAGAAACACAGGAAGGCAAACTCACCCAGATAGCTGTGCTTCTAGAAATTCTGAATGAGTGGCCAGGTATGGCTAGAAGATCCAAGCTGCTTACTGTAGGGCCTTATTTAACTTCCCCTGGCCTGAAATGTCCATATTGCCAACCCACCCACAGGTACCCCTTCATGATCAGAAAGCTGGCCATTTTTGACTAAACATTCCCTTTGGCTTTATTGTAGTTTGCCTTCTGTTTCTGTGATAAACACTACAACCCCAAACAACTTAGGGAGAAAGTGTTTACCTCTGCTCACAGGCTGCAGTCTGCATTTGGAGAAGCCAGGACAGGTGAACAAGGCAGAAATCAGGAGTCAGGAACTGAAGCAGACGCCATAAAGGAGTGCCGTTTAATGATTGGCTTTCCATAGCTTGTCCAGCCTGCTTTCTTATGCAGTCCATGTCCATCTGCCTAGGGATGGCACTACCCACCCACCATGGTCTAGACCCACATGCCTCACAGATAGGCCACAGGCCAATCTGATCATGGCAATTCTTCAGTGGAGGTTCACTCTTCCCAGATGATTCTAGGTTTGTATCAAGTTGACAGATGAAGCTAACCATTCACAGGTTTCCTGATGGTCCTTTCACTGCTTCCTGTTTATTTACATCACAAACCTGCTTTTATAAATAGCTATTTGGTTGTTACATCTCTTGTCTGTGTCTCCAAGCTGTCTCTAAGCTCTTATGGGTGGACAAGTTTTATAATGGTTGCTCTTTCCTGTATAACTATCCAAGATCAATCACAGGATAGATAGGTGGATGGATGGATAGATGGTGGATGATGGATGGATGGATGGATGGACAAATGGATAGACGGATGATGGATGGATAGATGAATGATGGAAGGAAGGATGGATGGATGTATAGATGGATAGATGGATGGGTGGTTAGATGGTTAGATGGAAGGATGGTTAGAAGGATGAAAAAGGATGGATGCATTGATAGTTGCTTTGATGTGTAGGACAAATGGATGAGAACGGATGGAGGAGGATGGTTGAATGAATAGATGCTTGAATGGATAAGGATGGATGGACGGATTAATGAGTGGGTGGATTCGTGGATTGATGGATGCATGAGTGAATAAATGCATATATATTTGAATGGATGAGGATGGATGAACAGATGAATGGATGGTTGGATGGATGGATGGATGGATGGATGGAT
>LOJH01020259.1:4614-15841 GCA_001685095.1 Ellobius talpinus
GGTTTGGCAGTACAGGGAGAGTGTAAGAGAGGGTAAGGGGTGTAAAGTGCCTTGTATATCTGTGTGAAACTGTGAGAACATAAACTGTAGAACAGTATAGCTGGTTACGTTTCTGATTAGACTGATTTCATCTTTCCATGTACTTAGTTCTTCCTTCCTGGTCTTGTTGATTCCATCTACTGTTGAAACATGTTAGCCTTGGTTATATTGACTTGGATTGCTTTTATAAGTTCATACATGGAAGGTAAAGTTACTGTCATAGAACAAGCAATAGACATTGGCTAAGTATTTTGAATTGTTAAAGAGAAAGCTACCTGAGTATAGAATTGAGAATTACCTGTTAGAGATGCTGGTTAAACCTGCCTGTGCTAATTCAGGAGTCTGCTTTGAAGCTTTGCTGTTGGCTTGTAGTTGATCTTAGTCCATACTTTTTCTAGTTCCAGCAGGTTATAATCTACTTTTTTAAAAAATATTTATTTACTATGTATACAATATTCTGTTTGTGTGTATGCCTGCAGGCCAGAAGAGGGCACCANGGAAGAGCAGGCAATGCTCTTAACCTCTGAGCCATCTCTCCAGCCCTCTACTTTTTTATTTTTTTTTATTAAAAATTTCCACCTCCTCCCCTCCCCCCCGTTTTAGTCTACTTTCACAAACACATTTTAATGTGTGGCTGTAAGGGCAGCCTGACATGTCCTTCTCAGGAAGACCATACATCTCCTATGACAGTTTTTCGCTGCTCTAAAGGTCACCACCTAGGCTAGACTGGCTGGCCAGCACGCCTGTGGACCCTTGCCTCTCCAGTGCTCGGATGACAAACATGTGCCAGAGCTGGCATTTTTACCAGGTCATTATGCTGGCAAGGCAGGTGCTGTACCAGCTCAGCCCTCCACTCCCCTGCTGTACCAGCTCAGCTCTCCACCCCCATGCTGTACCAGCTCAGCCCTCCACCCCCATGCTGTACCAGTTAAGCCCTCCGCCTCCATCTAAATTAATTGTTTTCCAGGAAAGCATCTTCATCTGTAGTTCTCTGGTGAATCAAGATATTTTGTTCATTTATTCTTTTAGATGATAATTGCTTGTGTGCTGGTAAGAAATGAAAAGGGTGTGTGCGTGCGTGCATGCATGCGTGTGATATGAGACTGAGAAAGGCAGATGGAACGATGGATGGGTGGATGGAAACACTACTTAAGATAGCCTCACTAATAAAGTGGGTTGTTACTCTGGGCGGGCCACTTATAATAAACTCCATATACGATATTTAGCTACCCCATCTAAGAGACCTCTGAGGCTCAGAGAGATTTGAGCAGGCAAATTAGCTGTTGCTTCAATTAAGCATTTACTGTTTTGTCAGTAATTTGTATGTAATTCAACGAAGCGCCCGTCTGATCAAGAATAGCCACAAAGTCCTCGTTTATATTACTGGCAGTTAAGATCACTGATGTAATTGTAATGCTATAAGTGTCTGTCTTATATAATTTGCAGAATGGAAGCTTCTTGCCTTGAGCTGGCCTTGGAAGGAGAGCGCCTGTGTAAATCGGGGGACTGCCGCGCTGGCGTGTCATTTTTTGAAGCTGCAGTTCAAGTTGGAACTGAGGACCTCAAAACCCTCAGTGCTATTTACAGCCAGCTGGGCAACGCTTACTTCTACTTACAGGACTATGCCAAAGCACTAGAGTACCACCACCACGACTTAACGCTCGCCAGGTAACGTCAGCGTTTGACATTCTCCTTCTCTAAGTTGACTTGCTTAAAAAAACCAAAGCCAAACTCCCATTCACTTAAAAACCCACAGTGTATTTCATGGCTTCTATTTGAAAACGAATGTTTAGGCAAAACAGTTCAATTGAACAGTAATGAAACAGCTCTTGAGCTTAATTAAATGGATGAAGATTAACTAGAGAAGTGCTTTTTTATTATTTAAAATAGGTTTCAAGGTTATTGAATTTCATTTTAGCTGTGCAATTTGCCTCTAGAGAAACTGTTCTTTGACTTCTTTGTGTCTTAATTTATTTTAAGCTTTTGTTTGTTTGTTTGTTTGTTTAAGACAGGGTTTCTCTGTGTAACAACCCTGGCTGTCCTGGATGGAGCTCACTGTGTACACCAGGCTGGCCTTAAACTCAGAGATCCACCTGCCTCTGCTTCTCAAGTGCTGGGATTAAAAGCATGCGCCACCACTGCCCGACTGTATCTTAATTTTTAAAAATAGTTTTAACATCATTCACTTTTCAAATTTATGTCCTAGGACTATTGGAGATCAACTGGGGGAGGCTAAAGCCAGTGGCAATCTTGGAAACACCTTAAAAGTGCTTGGGAATTTTGATGAAGCGATAGTGTGCTGCCAGCGACACCTGGATATCTCCAGAGAACTCAACGACAAGGTAATAAAGACGGTAGGCCAGATAATGGTTATTTCCTTGAAATAGTTTTGTGTTTTAATACTACTTCCATAGTTTTTCTTTAAAGTCAAATATTCATAGACAAAAGAGAAACAAAGAGTTTTTAAAATAGAAAAAGCAAATAGCAAAAGGTCCTACTTTGTAAGTGGAATGATGTGTTTGATTCTCTTTAGATGGGCATTGGGTGCTTGGTTTCCTTGACAACAGTGTTGAGGATATTATAAACAAATGGGGAGTGGCAAGAGGGCTCAGTGGGTAAGGGCACTTTGACTTCAGTCCCAGGGACCTGCAGGAGGGTGGAGGGGAGCGCACCACCACACACATCATGCACACACACACGATAATAACACATTAAGTAAATACATTGGCTAAGCAGTAGAAACCCCTGGCCTCTGTCTTAGAATGTCAGCTTTGTTGATGTCTCCACCTAGGTGGGAGAAGCGCGAGCCCTCTACAATCTGGGAAATGTGTATCATGCCAAAGGGAAGAGTTTTGGTTGCCCGGGGCCCCAGGATGTCGGAGAGTTTCCAGAAGAAGTGAGGAATGCCTTACAGGCAGCTGTGGATCTCTATGAGTGAGTACACACGGTGGGGCTGTGGGCCTGGGCCTCCGGTGCTCTTTACCCTTTGGGTAGTTCCCCAGTTTATCAAAGATGCAGAAATAGCCCAGCAGTGTTGGCGCACACCTTTAATCCCAGCATTCCTGAAGCAGAGGCAGGAGGATCTCTGTGAGTTGGAAGCCACCCTGGTCTACTGAGCAAGTTCTAGGGCAGCCAGGACTACAGAGAAACCTTGTCTCAGAAGAAACAACAACAAAGCAAGAAAGATGTAGAAACTGTTAGCTAATTAACTGGCTGTGGTAGTACACGGCTGACCGACCAGTTTGGAAGTAACCTGCTCTTCATTCTGAGTCCGGGATGACATATTGAGATCCTGTCTTAAAAAAAACCAAAAACCTAAAACAAAACAAAAACAAAATAAAAAAAGGCAGGCTAACTTGAAAATTAAGCACTGGAAACAGTAGCTGCTGAAATGCTACTGTTATTAGCAGAAACCTGCGCTTCACTTAAATTGCAGACCAGTGCCCCTTAGTGGTGAAAGCAAGAAACACCAATGCTTAGTTTAATTTATTTGGGGTAAATTTAGTGTTTGGTCAGTAGAATTTCAAACAATGGCCTAGCTGTCGGGCTCCATGATCATCTCTTACTGGCTCTGAGTAAAGGCCTCCAGCCAGCTTGTTCAGTGAATGAGGATTACTGCCCCTCTCAGAACGTGCCTTTTAAGATACTGTCATTAGAACTGTAAGCTGGCTTTTTTTCTGAGGAATGGATTAACTCTGGGGCTGGGGTATAGCTCAGTGGCCAGCACTTGCCTAGCATGGCCTAGGCCCTGGGTTTAAACCCCAGCTAGGAAAAAAATAAAACCTGTCTGCATGTCAACTAAGAACTTTCCCCTAAACTTACACTCTCACCGCTTTTTGTCATCACTAAGGGAAAACCTGTCGTTAGTAACTGCTCTAGGTGACCGAGCAGCACAAGGACGGGCCTTTGGGAATCTCGGCAACACACACTACCTCCTTGGCAACTTCAGGGATGCAGTTATAGCCCATGAGCAGGTAAACAGAAGGCCTTGGAGCCGGACCATTTCCTCCTCAGAGTGGAGGGCAGTGATTGGGCGGTCTCCAGCTCTCTCGTGTCTCTGATGAAGGCTTTATGTTCCAGCGGCTCCTTATTGCAAAAGAGTTCGGAGATAAAGCTGCCGAAAGGAGAGCGTACAGTAACCTCGGAAATGCATACGTCTTCCTGGGGGAATTCGAAACCGCTTCCGAATACTACTGGTTAGTCAGATATCTTTGTGGATCAATGTAAAGCAAGTCCTTACGTATCCTGTAAAATCACAGTGGGCTTTGGGGGTGCGACCTGGCTATTGACGCATGCCAGCTGCAGGGCCTAGGCTCCCAGGCTGTCTTCTCATCTGTGTGGGCATCAGGATCTGGATTTGGGGATGTCATGAGAACTGGGTGAAAGGGTGTGTTAAGAACTTACCTGGTATGCTGTGCTCAGGAAACATTGTACTCAAGTTTTGTTTTTGTTTTTTTTTTTTCTGGGAGTTTCGACTGGTGGCCTTGAATTTGTAGTCCTCCTGTCTCAGCCTCCTGAGTGCTGTCATTGCCAGCAGGGGCCTTCAAGTGTGGCCTCTTACCTGATACTTAATAGCAAAATATGACTTCCTTTATGCTTTTTATTACCTTTTGTTTAAAGTTCGAAACTTCTAAGGTCCTTTATGAACCTGTTTAGCATGTAGGGTGTGTGTTTTATCTCACACAATTACTAGTGGTAAGAGAGGCCAAAAGGAAGTTTGGTAACAAAACTAGGTCTTGTTGGAAGACTATTAAAGTTTACACACACACACACACACACACACACAAAAGGGTGTAATCTCCACCAATGGCCACTGAACTTTTCCCTCCTGCCCCACCCGTCAGCCAGCAGTTCTCCCTTCCTTCTGTCCAGCATCGACGCCACCAAAGCTGAGGCTCTGTTCATCTGCCTGCAGCATTGCCAGTTTGAACTTCTGTGTCAGGGCCCCTCTAGCCCACCAGTAGGCTGGAATCGATGGTAGCAATGTCTAACCCGCTTCAGGTTGTCTGCTCTGTACCTTCTGGACTGTTCAGGGTTTTCTCCACTTAGTGGGCTTCAAACACTCATTCAGACTGAACCAGACACACAGGAGTTGGTTTGTGCTGATACCTTCAGAGATTCCTGTATATACGATTCAGATAGTTTGTCTCAAATCAACAATAAAAATAATATTGGTTTTTGAAAAAGGAATTAATTTTTTTTAAACTTTATATATGTTAGTGTTTTGCCATGAGTGTCAGGTCTCCTGGAACTGGAATTATGGGCAGCTGTGAGCTGCCATGTGGGTGCTGGGAATTGAACCTGGGTTCTCTGGAAGAGCAGTCAGTGCTCTTAACCACTGAGCCATCTTCCAGCCTAGTGCTGGCTTTTTGGTGTATGCTTATCCCAGGTCACTAATTCAACCCATCCTTAGGAGTACCTTTCTCTTAATACATTTTCTCTATTTCTGCTACTCCATAAAGAAAAATCTGGGTGTGTGGTACACGCCCTTACTCCCAGAACTCAGAAGGTGAAAGCAGTGGATTTCTGTGAATTTGATGCCAACATAGTCTACAAAGTGAGTTTCAGGCCAGTCTGAGGTACAGTGAAATCTGTCTCAAAAACAGGAAAGAAAAAGCTAATGTTGCTTTGGTCCATCTAAAACATTAAATGGTGCTGTCTTTCTTTAAACGTCTACTGGCAGTTAATATTTATTGGTTGATTATTGATTAGCTCAATAGTTCTCAACCTTCCTAATGCTGCAACCCTTTAATATAGTTCCTCATTGTTGTGGTGACCCCCAACTATAAAATTATTTCATTGCTACTTCATAACTATAATTTTGCTACTGTTAGGATCATGATGTAAATATCTGATATTCAGGATATCTCATATGCAACCCCTGTGAAACAGTCATTCAACCTCCAAAGGGGCCATGACCCACAGGTTGAGAACCACTAAATTAACTAGCTAAGACATTTCCTTCCTAGTATGTCATGTGAGCAGTATAACATACATGTTGATTTTAACTGCCAAGTTTCTTCTATTTTAAAGTCGAGAATACAGAAAAGTCTTCGCTATTAAGTGTTATACCTGCATTAAATATTAAAAGTTCTGTTACAAATTGGTTGGTGGCTTTTTGACTAAAGAAGTTACGAGTTTGCTGTTATGACTTGCTCCCCACAGCAAGCAGACTAGAACTCAGAAATTTAACTTCTGTTCCAAAAACATAGGTGAGTGATACTTTTGGAACACGCCTTCAGAATTGTCTCCAGGCCCATGGAAAAGTATGTGACCCATGATTTTCAGGACACAAAGCAGCGTCTTGGCAAACAGACCTAAGTGAATGAATTTGCTTCTAGAAAGATTTCTGATCATTTACAAACAGTAATGGTGGAGCAGAGACAGCCGTACTGTGGGGTCTGACGGCAGTTCCTGAAGTCTCAAAACTGCCTGTGAGGACCAGCCACTAGAGTAAGCATGAAACCTCTCAGGGCAACAGCTCTGGAGTTATCGTTATGTATACAGCTTCAAATTTGCGCTTTTGAAAAGACCTATCTTATTACCCTATTTCAGTTTTGAAGTAGTTATGAGTAGTGTGAAGTGATTGTGCTTTGGGCAGAAACTCTGGAAAAGGGTCATTTAGATTATTGAATAATCCACAGGTGTCTGTAGGCTTAAGCACTGATAGTTTACATAATCCTGATCCATCTCAACTTTCCCAGAGCCTTGTGAGGTATTTCTCCCAGCCGTTTTATATATATATATATATATATATATATGAGAAAACCAATAGGAGGCTTGCATAGCTTGTCCTCGAACACATAGTGAGCGAGGGTAGGGTCTGAATCAGACAGTGCTGTCCCAGGACTGTGTTCTAGCCTGTTACATCAACTTCTTGCTGACAGTACTGCATGTGTTAGGTAGAATTTGTGTCATGTTAAATAAAATGCTTGGTATTTTTTATGAATCAGTACTGTGATTCACAGTACTATAGACCCACATTTAAGGACTTTCCCTAAATATTATAAATGTTGACAGAGGGTAAAGATAGCAGTAGGATTAAAGACAGATGTTAGGGTTAGGGAGATGGCTTCATTGGCAAAGTACTCACTACACAAATATGAGACTTGAGTTCGAGCCCCTGCTCCTACCTGAAAAGTTAGGCACCGTGGTGTTCCCTGTAATTCAAGTGCTTGGGGTAGAGATGCAGGGACAAAGATCCCCAGGCTCACTGGGCAGCCAGCCTGGCCAAGTCAGTGAGAGACCCTGTCTCAAAACATAGAGACTGATGAGGAAGACACCAGCCTGATAGCAACTCTGGCCTCCACGTGATGCACATGCATACGCATATATGCACAAGACAGCTAGTACATGAACATGTGTAAGTTACTGCCAGCACAGGGGAGAGAGCGTCTACATACTTGAAATACTTGTGCTCTCCAGAGGCATTTGATCTCATGCTTCGGCACAGCTGTATTTTGGTGAGCTATTAGGACTCAAAGTCTAAATCTATTTTTTTACACTTTAAAACAGCTTTTCACTTTTTCTAAAGTAATGGGAAGATAAATTGAACTCTCAAACAGACTTGTTTAAGAGGCAGCAGAAAGCAACAAGAGATGGGAAATGTCAGTATTATGATTCTTTTAGAACCAGAATTTCAAATGAACTTTATGTGAATTGGTTTCTCTTAGGAAGACGCTGCTGCTGGCTCGGCAGCTTAAAGACAGAGCCGTGGAAGCTCAGTCCTGCTACAGTCTTGGGAACACATACACTTTGCTGCAGGACTACGAGAAGGCCATCGATTATCATCTAAAGCACTTAGCAATTGCTCAGGAGCTCAAAGACAGGTAACTGCAGATGCATTATTGAATTCTGGCTTTTTGCCTCTGCCTCCCACGTGCTGGAATTAAAGGTCTGACCACGGCATAGTTTTAAAGACTGCTGCCATGTTTTAATATTTGACTTGGAGTTTAGTGTCGAGTATTCCCATTTCTCTGTCTGGACTCCTCCGTGCTGTATCTGAAAGGTTAAGCAAATCCAAAGCTTGCTTTAATCCTTGAATTATTGCTTGGTTGTGTTTGTTCTGCACAAGGACCTCCTTTCAGATAACTGTGTGTGAATTTTCAATCACATTTTAGAGTTGGCGAAGGACGAGCATGCTGGAGTTTAGGAAATGCATACACAGCTCTAGGGAATCATGATCAAGCAATGCATTTTGCTGAAAAGCACTTGGACATTTCAAGAGAGGTATGAGACAGAAGAGACCACTGCCCGCCCTATTGTCGCTTATAGATCAGTGAGGCAGTGGGGTGTTTCCAGAGCTGTGCAAGCAGATATTCTTACAGCTGTGCAAGCTGTATTGCCTTCATCTGGGGAGACAGTAAGATGAGCTGGGCATGTGGGAATAGGATGTTGCCAGAACACTCCATCTTTTTACCAGTGTAGAGAAATATCATGGTTTTTAAAGAAAAAGTTGATATTTAGAACCAAGGACTGGCTCTTGTTACACCTGATGGCTCTTTGAGCTTAGATACCATTTCTGAGCTTCATTTCTCTCATGTGTAAATGGAAATGGTAATAGATACCATGGGAATTGTTAGCACACGCACACATGCACTCAACACACACGTGTGCATGCACAGTGTGAACGGATGTTCACCATTTCTCTGTCACTCTAACATAGAAACACTGTGGTTACAGGTTGGGAATTGTTAGCACACGCACGCATATACTCACATGTACACATGCACATACACGCACGTGCACTGTGAGCTGATGCTCACCATTTCTCTGTTACTCTAACAGGTTGGGGACAAAAGCGGTGAACTGACCGCGCGGCTGAACCTCTCAGACCTGCAGATGGTTCTTGGTCTGAGCTACAGCACAAATAATTCCATGATGTCTGAAAATATTGAACTTGATGGCAGCTTACATGGTAAGTAACAGCTTTCAAAACCCCCACTTCTGATCTCTGTGAGTTCAAGGCCAAACTGGTATACAGAGTGAGCTCCAGGATAGGCTCCAAAGCTACACGGAGAAATTCTGTTTCAAAAAACCAAACCGAACCAAACAAAAAAACAACACAACCCCACTTCTTATGCTTAAGATTTACTTTACATTTAGGAAAAGAAAGGATCTTTTAAATCACTAGTGATGCGTGTCTGCTGTACTCAGAGACCATGTGTGATGGAAGTGTAACTTTTCCATCTTCTCCATAAACACAGAACATGGTGTTTTATAATTCTATTGTGAACATAGGAATGATGAAGATGTAAGTTTTTTCTTTAGTTAAAAAATACTCAAATGCTGTTAGAGTAACCTGTAGGTTAATTCAGAAATCTATAAATAAGATACTAGAATGAAAACATTTTGTCTATCCCTTTATATTTCAAGTAGTTACAATATATCCGATTTTTGGTTAAATTCTTTTTCTCCCCCATTTCACTTATGATGAAATAGCTTGGAATGGTTGTCTCTTCTTTCAAGTCAGAAAATGCAGGAAATCTTCTACCTGTATGTGACTCTGAAATACATTTTTAAACTTGGTTTCATGAACCACAGACATGATTCAAAGGGTAAAGCATCCGCTAACAAGCCTTGTGACCTGAGTTCACGCCCCAGAACCCACATAGTAGAAAGCGAGAACCAGCCCTAAAGTTGTCCTCTGACCTCCATGCTGGCACTGTGGCACTTGTGTACCCCACCCCCAACAATAAATAAATGTACTTTTAAAAAATATATTTGTTCCTAAGCTTAAATTCACAATTGCGGGCTCGAGAGATGGCTCAGCAGTTAAGAGCACGGGATGCTTTCCCAGAGGTCCTGAGTTCAAGTCCCAGCACTGACATGGCAGCTCATAGCTGTAACTCTAGTTCCAAGGGTTCTGTTCCTCTCCTCTGGCCTTCAGCACCAGGCACAGAAGTGGTGGACAGACATATGTGCAGATAGAACACCCACACACAAAATTAAAAACTGAAATTCTTGGTCTGCAAAACATTGACACAGCATTTCATACTTGAAAGCCAGAGAAAAAATTAGCTTTGTCATTGGAGTTTTCCTTTCTAAACTCAGAGATAATGACAGGAAGTCTGTACTGATAATCTCAGGATAGCAAAGAACATTTCATAAAAGATTCTGAAGTGGGGGGGCATGTAATAAGTTGCAGTGTGCTTTGTAATCAGTTTTTGTAATTGGATAAAGTTTCCCAGTGTTTAACTTGTAAGTCGGTGTGCTGTCAGAACTCTCATCTTTTAAAACTGTCACGTGTCGTCACGAGCCCTAGCTGTAGGCCTGTGCTAGCATCTCCTCTGCCTCTTGCCATCGGAACTCACTCACCAGCCTGCACTGCTAGCCTGGCACCTGTTCTCAAGGTCACATGCTTCCTCGGCAGTATTTCCTGCAGCTGGTCACTCCACCTGCGGGGTCCTCTGCACTTCAGGGTACACACCCTGGCTGTCCACTCACAGCTCTCTTTCCATCCAGTACATCCCTAATGCCCAGGGCTCGGCTCCTGAGCCTCCCCTTTCTCTGCCTCCCTCTCTATTCACCATCTACCTCTGGAACAGATTTGTCCTTTTTCTTTCTAGTCTATGTTCTAGTTCAGTGCCTTCAATAGAACTTTTTAGAAAGGTAAGAAAATTCTTGGGACTGGAGAGGTGGCTCGGCAGTTAAAAGCACTGGCTGCTCTTCCAGAGGATCCTGTTCCTTTCCCAGTGCCTACATCCAGAGCCCTCTTCTGGCCTCTGAGGGTACCTGCACTCACAGGTACATACTTACACAGGACACATGCAGATGCATGAAAATAAAATCTTTTTTAAGAAATGAAAAACATGGACTTCATGAAATAAATGCCAATCACTTCACAGCTTGTAATCAAAATGCAACCCTAAACCCTTGTAATTAAAATTAAACCCAATATAGAAAATAAAAATTTCAGAGGCTCTATATTTCGTAGATAGCCTGTCCTCAGCACAGTGCAATTAAGTTGGAAATTAGTATCAAGAAAAAGTAGTAGAGAAGTCTGGACCTAGTGACACACACGTGTAAATCCCACTACTAATCTTAGGCCAAGCTGGGCAACTCAGTGATGCTGGCCTAAAAACTAAAGAGGACTGTGGTGTGGCTTAATGACAGAACACTTGCCCATAGCATGCACAAGGACCAAGCCCCACGTATTGTTATACACACACACACACACACACACACA
>LOJH01020260.1:0-20827 GCA_001685095.1 Ellobius talpinus
GCCTGCAGGCATACACACAGATAGAATATTATATACATAATAAATAAATAAATAAATAAGTAAATATATTAAAAAAGAAGTTAGAGTTAACTTAAGATGTATACAGTTAATATTAGACCAGGAATAAGTTCAGTTCTTCTGACTTCTGTTGTAATGCTCTTTCCTAGTTATTATGATTTCTAGAATTCTTTTATTAAATATATTTTATCTTAAAATAATGTAATAGATTATATTTTAATTCATGCATAAATATAGTGTGATTTGATCATGCCCACCCCCATTTCCCACTCCAATTTCCCCTAACCACTATCCACATCCCCTTCCTAACTTCACGCCATCTCTCTTTAAATAAAAAAAAAATAACATACTGAATTAGAGTTTCCAATATGGAGCATAAGCAACCTACCAGGGGCCACAACCCTAAAGAAAACTGACTAAGCCTCCCTCAGTGATCATCAACTAGGACCTTGTGAGCTTCTCCTACATCCATGAGGTGATTTTGACTGGCTTGATCTTGCACAGGTAACCATAACTGTGGGAACTCATGAAAGAATGGCCCTGTAACGTCTAGAAGACACTATTTCTCAGTAGTCCTCCCCAACTTCTGGTTCATAAAATCTTTCTGCATCTTCTTCCACCATGCTCCCATTCTTTATAAGAGAATGCTCTAGTCTGAATAATCGTTCATGCAGGTCATTCTAATTCAGCATGTAGATGTACTGTGTGGTTTTTTTGGTTTTTTTTACGCCAGCTTCTTGGTGCATTTCATGGCATCATATTAAGCAGCATTTTACAGTAATCAGGACGGGATCTGTTGCTTTTCTGAATTGTTACCCCCCCTTTTTGAAGAAGTATGGTTGAATTGAAATATAAAAATACTAAAAATCACATTTTTCTGTCCCATTGCCAAACTGTTCGTGTGTAATTTCACAATTTCTTCACTTGGTATGAATGGAGTCTCTTACAGAGAGGAAAGGAAACACTGGAAGAAATAAAGTATGTGATATACAATATTATTTATAAAGTAACTGAAATTCCCATTATTCTTTAATGTAATTTTGCAAATATTTTGTTATCTCATCTAATTCTTAAGCACAGGTTAAGAGCAGATATTAACTCATATTTACTAGTTAAGTAATTGACACAGGGAAGTCTAGGAACTTGTTTAAAACTCAACTATTAGGAACTGAAGAGATGACTCAGAAGTTGAAACATTTTCCCAGCAAGTGTGAAGGCCAGAGCTGAATCCTCAGATGCCTAAATAAATGTCAAATGGGAATGGTGGCCAACCTACAGGGAATTCTCCAAAGCAAGCTGGCTAGCAAGATTTACCATATCAGTGAGCTCTGGGTTTGATTCACTTGTCCCAGTGAATGAGGTGCAAGAGCACTGGAAGATAATTCTTAACAGCAACCTCTGGCTTATGCATGCAAACACACCTATAAACATGTTCATCCACACACATGCATATGCATACATGCAACACACACACACACCAGAAAAAGAAAGAAAAATCAACCAGCGATGTTCTCTCATCTCGTAATAGGGAAATGAGACGTTTATATTTAAACTATGAACTGGCTTAATTGTGAGGGCCATGAGCACCTCAGCTTTCTAAGGTACCTTCTAGAATAGATTAGAATTAAAATTCCAGATAATCATGCAATGGGATAATTTCTTTCTGGTCAAGTGGGTTTTTAAATGCTGGATGTCAAGAATAAAAATGCTATTTATGACCAAATTAATGCTGAGGTGTTTTGCTGAGAGTAACTAGACCCTAAATTAACTGGCACTGAAGTCCATTACTGTTTTCTTGGTTGTTTTTAAATCAGAAAACAATTCCAATCAACATAGGAAAGGATAATTGCTTGTTTGTTGTAACAAAATGGTTTCTGACTTTTCTAAAGCTGGCCAACCCATTAGGCATATTAAGGAGAAAATGAAATGTGTGTAATTAAAATAAGTGTAATTTTGGCCAAAGAAAAGAAAACTATCAGTATTGCTAACAGACAAATATTGTTGAAAAATTGAACAGAAACACACAAGATAGATTATCACTGATTTAATATGGCGCGAAAAACCTGTTCTTTGAGACTGGATACAGGTGAACCACCAACTCTAAAGGTTCTAGATTCAGACACCAGTTCCTCACACACGGAGTCTCAATGGACCAATTATACTCTGTCAAATAGATGTTAAAATGGTGTTATGGGGTTGATTAATTTTATACCTTCATGAAAATCTATTTATCCATCAAATAAGTTATTTACTGATTGCTTATGTTATGGCTCTTTGTTACTTGGGCGGAAACAACATCTAAGCATTGTTGGCATATTTCCTCTGAGGAAGGAATTCTTCTGTAAGTTGTTATTGAGTACATGAATTAAATAAGGCTAATAGTGGAAACATTTGTTTTTCATTTTGCTTTTTCCTAGTGCTAAGATCGAACCCATGGTCTTGTGTGCTTGTTGTGCAAAAACTCTACCACAGAGCTCCATCTCCAGTGTGTGTAGTTTTTTTTTAAAACTGTTGTATTTAGTTTTTGTCAACATTTTTAACTGTAAAGTAAATGACAGTGAACACTGTGTCAGAAACACTGCCTATCTTCTAGATTGCTGAAAGACTGGAGAGTGGTGTCAGTGTCTGTGGTCCATATGAGTCCTCATTTTAAAACTCTGCTTAGGCTTATTTTATCATCTAATGGGAAAACACTATGGACTATTTGTTTAAGACAGAAAGAAAAAGACAATATCTGGTAAATATCTGTAGGGTTTATCTTTTGGAATGAAATTGAAACTTAGAAATGAATATGCCACTCTATGTAAGTATATACTCACCTCATTTTTCTTTAGAAGATATCAAGAAACATTTGATATCCACACCACGCAGTACATGGTATCCAAAGGAAAATGCTTCCATATTTAATTTTCAAATTTCTCAGTGATTTTGGAAAAGAGTAGGTCACTCACTGGTAGATGTTTCTAAGAAAGGAAAATATATGCAGTGATTACAAACGTGAACTCAGGAACCAGATGCCTCGAGTTAGTAATCCAGCTACCAAGCTGAATAACTTTACAAAAAAATCATGTAATTTCTCCATGCTCTGTTTTCTTATCCATAAGGCATCTATAGTAGTAGCAACTTCCTTTTGAAAAATGAATCTTGGAGATTGCTTAAACTCAAACATGCAAAGCCCTTTAAATAGTACCTATCAAATATCAGTTGTATTAAATTGCTGTTAGTATCATTTTTTTGAAAGTCATCTGTATGTTACAGGGAAAGAGAAATTATGCCCAGAAGAAAGGATTTATAAAGCAATTTACTTTCAACACATGAAATACTGATCCACTGCCTCAGGTCTTCATCTCTAATTTGGTTTCAAGAACAAAATTCTTTCCAAGACAATGCACATACTTCAGTGTCTAATCATGTATGAGAAAGCAATCTTCAGTGCCAGGGGTTAAGGCTGATGCTCATAAAGCCCAGCCCCCAAGCCCAATGCCACATCAATGTTCGGGTAATAAAGCAGCCACTAAGTGTTATATTAGGTTCTATTATTAAATCGTTGATTGGTTGTCATCAGTCTTCTTAGAGCTATAGATGTATAGTTTATATTCAGGCTTAAAGACATAGAACAGATTTTTTCCTTTAGATGTAAAATATATACTAGGTATGGTAACTATTTTCTACTAACCAACACTGTAATTGGGAAGACCCAATGTAAGTTTCTTATATTCTCATATGCCAGCAAAATCATTAGAACTTCAAAATAGAAAATATTTCTGTTGGTGTGCATGGTTGATATAAATAAGGCTTTCAAGTATGGGATTATTTTAACTACACTATAAGACTACGTGTGTGTGTGTGTGTCTGTGTGTGTGTTTGTGTGGGTGTGTTTATACTACAGGAATAGCCTAAATATATGTTATCTCCTTTTTAATCACCTATATAGGCATTAACTTACTCTGCATTGAGGGCCATTAATGTATCAGGAATAAAGAAGTAAGAGAATAGGAACAGAAGTCTTTCTTTGCCCTAAAAGACCATGTTGTTTAAATAGACCAGCAAATGAACAATTTTTATCCCAAATGATGAATGACAACTGCTATGATCCAGGTATCTTCAGAACAGCAATGTTCCCAAGGCAGGAATACCAGAGAAGAACCAAAGATGAGAAACCTGTCAGAGCCTTAGGTGTGCCCAATTTCTGATGTATTAAAAGCAATTCACTAAGGAAGATAAAAGTGGAGACAAAATTAGTCCAAATTCTAAGTATTTAAAACTCTTAAGATATCACCAAAATGAACAAAAACAAGAATGGCTTTGGAGAAACTGCAGAAAGAACCTCTAAGACCTGGGAATATTGTATTAGTAGGACTGTAGTTTGAAAATGTCCAACATCCCCCATTCTTGGCACTGCTCAAGCCCCTTGCACACATGGCTCCCTCCAACCGTCTGTCCTCTGAACTGGCATGGCCACTGACTCCTGGGGCTACTTTTCCTGAAAAGCATTAGACAGATGCCAGATGGTGACATGTGACAGAGGAGATGTAATGGGGCCACAAGATTCCAGGAATTTAACAGAGAAAATTCAATTACTGGCCTTGCCACACAGACATCAAGAACACTGTTTAACTTATCTGGGACAGAGTCTTTATACTAAAATAAATCATAAGATTCCCAAGGAAGTAACTGAAATTAAATCAGATAAGTAGGAGGAAACATCTAAATAAAAATCAGAATCCACACCTCTCTCTTTAAGCATGAGTATGCAATAAATTCTGTTTTAAGTCAAAATACAATGGGATCTAGAAAGGACAGATCATAGATTTGAGCAAGTGAAACACTTTATGATTAATTTATAAGGAAGAAATGAATATAGAAAATGTTTAAGAGTTAAAAACAAAAGGGTAGCCTTTTTTCAAAGCACGCAAGTGCAGCTAGAACTCTATTTGGGCTGCCAGTCAGCTCCCAAATAAAATCATGGAGATTTATTATTAGTTACAAATGCTCAGCCTGTGCTTAGGCTTGTCCCACTAGCCCTTTCAACTTAATTTAACCGGCTTCTACTCATCTACATTTTGCCTTGGGGCTTTCTACCTGTCTTTCATTCTACTTCCTGCTTCCTTCTTGTCTGGCTGGCCAGTCCCTGACATCTACCTGGTGTTTCTTGGTCCCTTTTTCTTTCTCTTCCAAGTCTAAATTTCTCCTCCTAATTACTCCCTATGCCACATACTGAATATTGTGAACCAATTATATTTCCACTTCTTGACAACCTTCTCAGTGGTCAGTCCTTAATAAAACCATTTTGACCTATTAATATTTTTCTATTTAAATATATGTATTGCTATGTGGAATTTCACATTTTGTGCATGTGTTCATATGTGTGTGAATATGTGGGAGTTCGAAGTGTATATCAAGCCTGTTCCTCATCCACCATTCCATTATTTTCCTTTTTTCTTTTGTGTGTATGTGGATTGTGTGTGTAAATGTAGGTGCACACATGCTACAGTACTTGTGTGTAGGTCAGAGGAAGGCCTGGAGATTGCGACCTTGGCTAGCAGGCTTGAGCACTTCTGGGGATTCCCCTGCTACTGCCTGCTATCTTTCTATCATACCACTGGGGTTAGAGATGTGACTTCTACAGCTTTTATGTGGGGTCTGTGTGGTTTTATGAGACTCAAGGAGGCTCACAACTGTGATCCTCTTTTTTTCGCAAAGTGTTTCATCTGCTAAGCTTCTCCACTTTATTTTTGAGGCAGGGTCTCTCACTGAGCCAGGAAACAGACCGTTCACCATAAAACATCAGTTCCTCCTACCTCCTTTCTCTACCCCAGCACTGGGATTACAGAGAACTTCTGGGGATTCTGGGGACCATGCTGGGTTACTTTACACTAGGGATCCAATTCAGGTCCTCCTCATACTTCCTGCACTTTATTGTCTGAGTCATTGCCTCAGTCCTAAATTCCCACATTGTATATGATTTCAGGATATCTGTCAAAATGGCCTTTAGACTTCTCATTTTAAATTTCGTATTAATCTACAATTGTTCCTTTGAAAAATTTGCATAATACTATTCTTTGATTTCTTGTGGCATTTACTCATAGGAAAACCAAGACAACTTGGAAATTTTTGTGCAAGTGTAGTTCTTCAAAAGTGAGGATGCTGCTCAAGTTTAAATTATACAATGCCGTGGAGCTTCATCCTTCCTCCTTATAATTTTTACCTTCCAAATAGCACATTACAGTTTGCTGGACAGCTGTGATTAAACAACCAAGAGACATCTCAGTTTGAAAAGCTGTAAAACAACCTTTGCTCACTCTCTCTCAGGTTTCACCCAGCATTCTTCTACCTAGAAAATTGTCCTTTTGGCCCTGCTGCTTGGATTGCAATTAAAACCTTTATTGTTTTCTCTTCTTCAGTGACCATCCACTGAATTCCTGTCATGGCTCCACAACTACAACTAGTGAGTTCTTTATAGCTCTAGATCTGGGCCACATCACAGTTATCTCCTCTCTTGGATGTACAGCTAGGTCTACCTCGCATCCTCTGGAACTCAACTCACTTAAATTGGAAAGTTCTTCCCTCCCCCATTGAGTTTGAGCAGCGCACATAAACAAGTTCCTTGCAACTGCTGCGCGCAAATACACGTTTTGCTAAGTTTTGGGGGGTATTCGAATTTTCACTCTACTTCTACTTTAGGGCCCCGCTGTCTATCCTCAATCCCACATCCAGGGCAATCTTGGTAAAAAATACACTGAGTTCTGTTATACCTCCATTTCCTCTCTCCAAATATGTACAGTTTATTTTGCAGAACATCCCAGCTCCAGCCATTGATTCCAATTCTCTGCCGGGTCTGCCTCTCTGACAACAGCTAAGGTTACTTTCTCAGGTTACTTGGGTACGATTAGATGGCATCTAAGCTAGGTCTTGCTTAAGGTATAGAGAATACAGGCGGCACTGAAATACTACCACCTTCGTCTTCAGACACCATAGGTTTTTCAATTTTCTTTCTTAATTTTTATCTGCCTTCCTCATCTAGAAAAACTATCTATGTTTAATCACAACCTGAACACTGACTTGTGTGCTCAGGCAGGCTCTTGATAGATATTTATTAAAGAAAACACTAAGCAAATTATCCAACACTGCTGGGTCTGTTGAGCGCCCTTGGTGGAGATGGTGCAACTGCCTCAAGAGACTCTTCTAGGAATCTGAATCCACCATGGCCATGAACTAGGCCCAAGACAGGAATCAATATGTGTTCCACCAGTTGGAGAGCAAAGTGAATGCTCCCCAATGGGGAGGAACCGTGCCCTTATTATCAGCATGCTGAAAGCAAGTAAGTTATCTGTCCTAGATAAGATGCCATGGTGGATTGCAAAAATATGTCACTAAAACTGATACATAGCTGTAGATTTGGACTTTAAAAACTGAAATGAAAAAACAACAATACACAGCAAATGTAATCTTTTAAAGTAACTTTCTTTCCCTTGGCTCTGTGTTCCAAAAGTTACCGTTTTATTTTATTTTAAATTGCTCTATCATTTTCACTCCCAAGTTTCTTAGTACATAGTAATTATAAGAATCAATCTGTTCTTCGTGAAAGCCGCTTTTCCACTGCTTGGGTAATTTCCCTTCTTGGTGCTGCTGCACAAAGCAGGCTGGCTCACACTGTTTTCTTAGCTCTATCACAATTAAAGAATAAAATACCTATACTTGGCTATGTACGAATTTTTAAATCTTCAAGATCTCATTTTAAATGCTATCAAAATCTGTGTAACTTTTTCTATTCTGTGCATATAAAATTCTATATATGTTTTCCCAAATTAGCATACTTCATCTGCTAACGTTCTCCATTCAAAAGCAACTTCCATTGCTAAGCATCTCAAGGATAAAAAAACACCTTTGAAGACAAGTACGACAGATTTAAATGACATTGTGATTTAATCCACTGTACTTGGGTGATAAAAGACAAAATTGATGAAAAGGACAAAAACTAACTGGCCTTTTAAGAAAAAATTGGAAATACTAACATCAAAGGGATAGAAAATTATTTCTAATTTTTAAAAACAAGTAAGGTATTGAAACAGGCTTTGACTGAAATACAGATAACTATAATACAGCTACAAAAATTGACTAATATGAAAAAGACAAAGAGACCTAGAGATTAGTAATAGAAATTATTTTAATTCACAAGGTAACTTATTGCTTGCGTGTACCAATGCATGTGTATCTATTTGGAAGTCATTATTGTATCAGCAACCATTAATGACAATATAGGAAGTATGATTGGACCATGGCTTAAAGATGTCAGTTTGGGAATATGCAATAATTCCCTGAAAAAAAAGTGCTAGGAAATTAAGGTGAGAAATATAAGAAGCATATTGCTAACATTATACAACTACACTGGACAACTTTAGACCGCAGCTATCAATCATTTGTAGAGGTTCTATTCCAGGAATGGCTGAGGGTACCTGAAGCTGTTTATAGAAACACTGTGTGCATTTTTTTTACACAGGCTTAGGATAAGGTTTAATTTAGGAATTAGCAACAGGGAGAGATTAGCAACACAAATCATACATTTGAACAATTATTATATCCTATGATAAAAGTTGTTATGTTTTTTGCATATTTATCCATAGGTTCTCTGCTGAATATTTTAAATCATGGGTAACTGAAGTCACAGGTAGAAAAGAATGGGCACAATGGGATCAAAGCACTAATCTCTATTCCAGGCACTTGTCCTTTTGTTTACAATAGCACATTTCTTCGTGTCAGCTGACTGGCAGGGATGGGTACTCATAACATAGCTACTTTCAGAGATAAGAACACTGAAATTGAAGAAGCCCTTCCAATGCGATCTCTGGTACAAGTGAACATAACTGGAACTAGACCCTCCCAGCCACGTGAAAGCCATCCAGCTTCACTCGTTCTACTACACTGCAAACTGCTAAGCATTCTTCCCCATTGCCCATGCGCATGCACTGAAAATAATACCTTATTCTTTAGCTATGTCATTGCTAATGTAGTCGAGCATGGTCTACATGTGATCAGACACAAACGTCCCATGGGGGATATGTCTCTGATAAATAAGGCCAACTTTATTTTCAGATTGATTATATTGGTAAAATTTTTGCTCACTTGTAAGTTTATGAGCATTAAAAAAAATGATCGTCAAGTGTTATCCAGATGGGCACTGAAGATCACGAATCTGACTCCCATGTGCAAAGTATATGTAGGTGACACAAGAAATTTTCCAGAAAAAAAAAAGGATAGAAAGTAGATGGAGAAATCTGATTAATGTTGAAATATTTAGCATTCAAATAAGTAGAGAAATTCTTTCCAGTTTTATAGAAACCACATATTTAAGATAAAGTCTGTTTATACTAATTAATGCATATCTTAACTAAAGAGTGATAAATACAGAACAACCACAAGCTAACAGTTATCCTCTAAATTGATGTAAGCCATAATTCATTATCTGAAACATTTATTTCTGTTTAATATTTGGAAAGGAAGGTAGAATAGTTTTTAATACACAAGACTTTGGAATGAGCTAGTTTCAACAACTAACTCTGCCACTTGTTATTATGAATACTTATCACCTATAAAAACGAGGACAGCAATATAACCTATCTGCCAAGCAATAAGATTTAAATTAAGTGAATTAAAAGTCAATGAATCACATTAATTTCCAAAACAGGAAATTATCTGGCATGATATACTTACTAAATTAAAGATAAAATATATTACTCCAGACTGAAATGGGAATTTCAGTCACATGTATACACCAGGGAGAACTGCTTTATTGTTCATGATGAAAAGCTACTATCACTGTAGACCAAATTAGGAAGGAGTGTGAAAGAAGGGCAAGCTGTTTAGAGTCATCAAATGCTAATGGATAACATAAAACATAAATATTTCAATGCAATGTTTTGTTCCATAGAAACCACCCATTTGAAAACCAGAAAGCCACAAGCAGAGTAATCACCATTCATCACTATTTTTTCCAATAAACCTAATGCTCAATTCATTACAATTAAAGACTTCCTGGAAATAGAAGGTGTAACTCTATCTTGAAAATCTATATTTTAAACAAATAGCCAGAAATCATCACTGGTTAATCATGTTCTTATAAAATATCTTTCCTGTTTAGTTATGTAAATGTTATATATTCCACAAATATCAAAACCTTAAACTAAAGAAGGGAATCATGGTGGAGGGAACATCTGGAGAGGCAAGCTACTGCCGGGTGTCTTCCTTGGTCACTTTCCATCTTGGTCTTGAGATAGGACTGCTCACTGGGAAAGAACTGCATCAATTCTGCTAGACTGTCTGCTCAGTATGCTCCAAGAACTCTCCTCTTTCCGCCTCCCAAACTCTAGGATTAAGTGTGTGTAGTGGCCAGTTTATTGCACGGATCAAGCTCAAATGCTCACATATGCAGAACAAGCAGTATACTGATCAAACCATCTTCCCAATGCCAAACTAAACATTTTTGAATAATGCATAAGTCTGTATTGTTAGCATTGATAGGGCTACTATAGCAAAGAATTCATATTTTCTTCCAAACTGACAGTAGCTCACTCTCTAGGATTTTTTTTTCCTGGATGGCAAATTGCACATCATGTTCTCTATATGATACCTAACTTCTGTGTAGTGAGAACCTGGAGTGTTATAGGTTGAATGAAAGAAAAATTCATAAATTATATCAAACAAAAGGCTAGAAAATACATTGTGATTGGTTTAAGGGTAGTCAAACAGGTAGCCAATGAAATCAAAATTTAAGAAAAACATTGACTAACTTTTATGTATTTCTCAATCATTGAATGGGATATTCTTACAATAAAAATTAGTTATTGCAATCTGAAATGTTTATTTAACTGGTTAGCATGCATTTTTATTTGCTAAACCTGGCAACTTCAATATGCTTACTATAATACATTAGGGTTTACACTTTTATTCAGTTAGTCATCTATTGATAAGTAGCAACTGGCCACTAAAACTACTAAGTGATGTATTGGATATTACTATGTGAAACTAATAGTGTTATACTCCACGGTCTCAGCAACAAACAACACTGGCAGATTCTTACTTCTTTAATTGAGTGTTTGTTGTAGTTTATTTATAGTTTATAGAAGAAGGAAATTAAATAATTGCTAACTTTGCTAACATAATGTTAATCCACAAAATAATTTTAATTAATAAGTACTATTAAGAAAAATCAAGAGAGATGACAAGGTTGAAGATGGATCAAAGGTCACCATAGCTAGAGGATGCAGGACATCCCATTAATCATGGAGAGATGTCTTTAATGAAAAGAATTAGGAAAGGACATGAAAGGAAGAGGAGCCGCAGAGGCAAAGGACCTTGGGAAGGAATAAATTTGACTCTGACAGGAAAAACATGAAGAATCATTTGAGCATGGCCAGCAGCGAGTTGAGGAATGATAGAAGCGTGAGACTGAAACCAAGGCCAGATACTGAAAGAAGTTCCTTCCATTCTATGGTGTATCTCTTGGATTCTGTTTATGTTAGACATTTGGATACGGTTCAGGTGAGAATAGCAACCAATACGGTGGGAAGTGAGATGAGTTGGAATATGTCAAAAAGTCTCCTTGTGGCGTTAGTGGTAGGGGAGTGGATATGAGGACGAATAAGTGAAGAGAAAGGTGGAAAGACTAGCAAAGGGTGACAGATGAGAGCATCCTGGCAAGGTAGAGAACTAGGAGGCATACTGGGAACGTCAAACCCGCAGCATGTTAGGAAAGCATTTTATTCTGCCCCACAGAGGGGCCGTGACAGAAGGGGAAAATTCCACCAGTGTCAGACTTCAAGTTGTACTGATCCTATTTGTCCTATTTACAAAAATAGATTGTTTCCTGTGTCTTTCACCCTCAGTTGCCTATATTGGCATCATCGGTGGTTAGCCTCTATTTCCTGGAACTCACAGATGTCTTCAAACCTGTGCACTCTGGATTCAGCTGCTATGACCGGAGTCTTAGCATGCCCTACATTGAGCCAACCCAGGAGGCCATCCCATTCCTCATGTTGCTTAGCTTGGCTTTTGCTGGACCTGCAATTACGGTAAGAATTGACCCCAAATTTTGTTTAATCTCAGAAAACAAAAACTGATTCAGTTTGTGTCGCAAGTGTGAAAAAAAAAGAAAACGAAAAAGATGAACTCTAACCCTTGGATTGGGAAGGTCTTATCTTTGGGATATATTGCATATTGACATTATCATGTAGTTGGTTGCTTAAAATTGTTGGCATTTAGTTTTAAAAATTACACAATTTCCAAAATGATGTTTGCATTTATGAAAAAGATTTTATAACTAGACAATTCTTCTTAATGGATACTATTATATTGGTGATATATTTTTAATTGATGTATTTCTCATGTTTTGTTTACTACCTGAATTCCAGGGAGTTGAAAATAATTATTTTCTGTTCAAAAATGATTTTAATAACATTTATGAGTTAAATTTTACTAAATTAGCACTTTATACTGATTATAATCAATGACACTTACCAAGTGTAAAAAGCTCAAAACTTAACTTTTGGTCATGTATTCATGCTTACTACACACACACACACACACACACACACGCACACACACAAACCCTCACACACATCTGTCAAACATGAATCAAAACACAGTTGTTTTTAGTATGAAACCCTACTATAAATAAATGTTGCAAAAGAAAGTTGCAAGTTAAAATTACCAAAGACTAGGCGATCAAAGAATTTCTATACAGAAGTTGGGGAGCTTCACGTTTTATTTGATACTTTTACTTATGCATTTATGTAATTATCTACAACCAAAAATGGAAAATCCATTACAGGGTTAGAACTAAACAGCAATTTTCATATCCTCTTTCATAATGAGTGCATGCCCCTTTCCTGCATTCAGCCCATCCTCATCCCTTTGCTCTCTTTCCCACATGACACACTGTACCATGTACTTGTTTACTTGTGTGCATGCATTACTGACTAGATTTTGCATGTGAGGGAAGGCATGCAGTTTGATCTTTCTGAGAATGTATAACATTGCTTACTGTTGTACATTCTAAGTTAATTTACCTACAAATTTTGTGATTGCATTTTTTCTTTAGAGCAAATTTTGTGATTGTATTTTTTCTTTAGAGCCGAATAGTATTCCATTTTATATACATATAAACTTTTAATATCTATTTATCTGTTCATGGACAACTACGTTGATTCCAATTCATTATTATAGTGAATAAAGCAATAATAAACACTGGTGTGCAAATATCTCTAGATAAGGGGATGAACTTCTCTGGATATATGCCCAGAAATAAAAATTGGAGTCATAGGGCAGTTCTATTTTTAATATTTTGAGAAATCTCCAAATGATTTCTGCAATGGTTCTATTAATTTTTGCCTACACCAGCAGGGCATAAGGCTTTTCTTCTCTCCACATCCCCTCCAACATTTCTTGTCATGTTTATTGATGATAACTATTCCCACTAAGGAAAGGTAATATCAAAGTAATTCTAATTTTTATATTTCAGATAGCTATGAATACTGAGAACTTTTTAAAATAGATATCCCATTTATATTTCTCTTTTTGAAAATTATCTAGCCAATTCACTTGCCTATTTGTTCATTGGCACTTTTATTTCCTTGGTGTTAAATTTCTAAACAGTTGGTTGGATGTGTTACAACACATCACAAATAGCATGTTTTATGGACATCCATTGATAAATAAGGTTAGATAAGCCTTCCTGACATTTCTTCTGCCCCCACACTAAGTAGAAAAGAAAATAAATACATTTTAAAATACATCCTAAAAGAAAAGAAATACATTTCCTGGGTGGTATTGTTTACTTATGCCAGAAGGAGCCTTCGCTCATTTCAGGTTCTTTCAGTACACTCATCAATGTTGAACATTTATGAAATTAAAAGGAACGCTTAAACAGATCTTTTATAAGATTCTCTGATGCACTGGCCTTTTGAGTTTCAGTGTATCTACAGTTTCAAAAAAGTTTCTTTGTAAATTTTCTAAACTCTATACTTTCATGTAACCATGATTCTGTACTCCAAGTATTACCCCTATAGTAAATAATATTATATTATTTATACTATAAATACATTTAATGAATATTTGGATAAAATAATTGAAACATAATTTATTCATGCAGTAAATGGTATTTGAGCTCCAGTGATTTCAAAGGATTAGAAGTATTTATGATGCACTTGGAAGCAGAGAAAGCTTTTTAATTGATGACATTTCTTCAAATAGCAACATCTTCCCGTCATTTTGTTTAGTCTTGACCATAAAGGAAATAGTATATTTGTTTTAAACCTATCATATCAGGAAATATTTCTCAGCCAGAATGCAATATATGGATTTAATTGATACATGTGGAATAAAATACATCAGTGTGTGTATGACCCTGGTAAAAGGACTGTTTATGTGCAATCCTTTGAATAACTCATACTTTATAGATGTAAAGTTATTTGTTCACTAAGCTATGGGTGAATAAACTGAGCAAATGAACCCTGAGTCACTTGGAAGAAGTCCAATTTCTATGTTCCCTGTCAGCAGCCTTTATCACATGATGCTTCCTTTCCTGGTGTTGCTGCATGTGCTGGAAACAATAGATAGTCATCCACCGTGTGACCTTTTCAAGTCTAAATTTATTTTGTTTTAAACTTTTAATATTGTACAATTAACATTAAATAATTGATCCATTTGCAGTGCCTACATTGAGTTGTTGGCACTACATGGGAGTGGTTGCTACCATATTAACCAATACAAAACATAGTTCCATCCCTACTGAAATATGTATGGAATGGCTACACTCAATAGTACTTTTATACTTAGACAAGCTTTCCATGCATTTATTTTCCTTCTGCTAAATTAGAAATTGTTTTGTTGACCAAATCTGCTTGTCAAATTTTCTGATACTAACTCTATATTTATTTGATTCTTCTAAGGCATCTTGGAATTTATGTCAAGAATCTCAAAGTTAGAGCAGAATCAGCAACTGTGTGGTTGATTGAATTACTGGGTGTGATGAGCAAAATACCAAGGGGTGATTGTTTTAATCAAATTGAAATTCAGAGATATTTTCACACCTTTGACAAATGCAAGTAGACAAGACACAGCCAGAACGCTTTTACAGTGCCCTAATTGCTTATTTCTCACTGCTTGCTAAATCCCCAGAATAAATTGCTTACATTTCTGAAGTGCTCAGAAAAATACATGTTCTCTTTGTTGAATTGACAATGTGTGAAAGGATGATGCATAGTTTATACTTGCGAGTGTGCAGGTACAGTGACACTCTTGCTGATACCATGTGGCCTTTGCAGATCATGGTGGGAGAAGGGATTCTATACTGCTGCCTTTCCAAAAGAAGAAATGGGGCTGGATTGGAACCCCACATCAATGCCGGGGGCTGCAACTTCAACTCCTTTCTCAGAAGAGCCGTCAGATTCGTTGGTGGGTGTTGAGGAGCCAAAAAGAAAGAAAATGCTTTTCTGCACAGAAATACGATGCCTAATTACAGATATTAAACCCTTAACACTGTAATTTAGATGTATATGTTCAGTATGTGTGAGTTTTACATTATACAGGAAACTGTTTTTAAAAATCAGAATCTAGGATCTCTATAGAAAATGTGTTATTTAGAGTCATAGCCCTGATTCTGTGAGCTAGCACACCACACATTTCAGGGCATTCTGCCAAACTCTAGTTGAAGCATAAGTTTACTTTAAAATAGTTTCACAAAGTGTATGTTTTAGGTTTTGATTTTTTTCCCATGGGAGAAGGAAAAAGTAGGGGCAAGTTCCATGTGGCCACTATTTAATATGTTGCTGAGGCTGGCCTTGAATTCCTCAGCCTCCTGCCTCTACCTCCCAAGTGCTAGGATACCAGGAGCGTGGCACCATGCTTTGTTTTATTTTTTTAAATGTCAGTAGGTCATCATTAATTGACAAAGCTTCAGAAATTAGCTTATCACATAAGTGAGTCTGCTTCTTAGTGGTTTCATCTAGAAGTTGCTGTGGATGGAAATATCACCCTAGACTGCTACATTCTGGCTACTTTTTCTTGGATAAACACTTTTATACACACACACACACACACATACACACACCTTACATTTATTTTTAATGAAGCCTATAAGAAAACCACAGGCCCGACTAAATAAATATCCGAATCACACTAATTCCTAAATCACAATTAGCATGGGACCATTGGAATGAAGTTTGAGCCACAGATTTTATTTTCCTTTTTTTCACTGATTTAAATGATCATCTACGATACCAGACACCAACCTGAAGGTTTTATATTCATCCCAATAAGTCAATATTAGGCTCTTTTTTATCTATAGCTTGTCAGCATAAAGAAACTGGTAGCCTCATGTAATATCTGATGAATAATTACATGAAATTTTATCTCTTGACTGACTCTGAATCATTTCCTAAACCCTGCTCTTAGAAGGTATCTTCTTACCATCATATTGGTATGGTAATAAAACAGTAGACCACTTAGCAACATTTGAGATAAGGAAATAGAACTCCAAGACAAAAAGCTGAACCCAGAGAAAGGATTCCATAATAGAATATAATGCTATGGACAAAGAAGTGTATATTCTGAAATGCTGCTGTCTGCAACCTCACCCACCCTGGGCCTGGAGAGTCTCATTTTCCCAAACATAAAATAAGTTGACTCCCTTCTTATTCAGCCATTACCTAGATCATGCAAATCTCAGATCACACTGCCTGTTCTTCATGTCCAAAGCACTGTGATCTATGTTGTATCTTGTTAAGAATGACTCCTAGGTGGACTGAAGAGGTGGCTCAGTGGTTAAGAGTGTTTGCTGCTCTTTCAGAGGACTGGAGTTTGACTCCAAGACAGACCCCACAATAGGCAGCTTACAACTGATTGAAACTTCAGTTCTTGGGGCATCTGGCATTTTCCACTCTTCTTTATGGGCACCCTCACACTAATGTGGATACTCAGACACCTATACATAAATACATAAAAAACCGAGTAGATCCTATGCATGTGGCTCGGAACTGGAATGCAGAGCTCAGTTTTCCGTGCTGTGAATTCCTGGTGTAATTGGAAAGGAACTGAGGCTGTGATGATTAGAGGACAATGACTGGAGAAGAAAAATGAAAATCAGTGCAATCCAACACTCTTGGTCTGGAGGTGATGAAAGGGTGCCTTTTAGAATGATTTCAGTGAGTGTCTCATGAATCAGAATGCAAGCAATTGAGTCAGAATGAATTCAGGGAGTCCAGACAGCCTGGGCATGTTCTAAATCATCTATGCCTTCCTTAGAAGGAACTACTCACAAGATGAGCCAAGCAGGTGACTTCAAATAACATAGAGCCTGAGGATTTGTAATTTAAGATTGGTCCCAAAATATACAATTGAAAGTTTGGCAGGATATATAAGGACATCATCACCAAATATGGCAGCTCCCACAGTTACCTAGGCTGTAACTTCTGTTTGGTTATTATGGCAAATCCTGCCTTCTCCCTTCTTCGCTTAACTACCATTCTCAGCAGCACTGTGCTTCATAGAGAATTAGAGTGGATTCTGTGGGGTTTAGTACCTGTGCCTAGAGCTATAGACCAAGGTGAGAAAAGAGTCCAAACCACTCAGATATACTCAGGATTTTTAAATTATCATTTAAAAAATTGTGTTGTGTATATTTTATTACAGATTTAGATAACTTTTTATTAAACTTGTTCTTTGACAGTTTTATAACTACATTTAATGCATGCTGACTATTCTCACCTCCTGATTTGCTTTTATCTCCTCCATCCCTATCAACTTCTCCCTACGAGTTGTTTTCCACATTACTGGACCATTTAGCTACTGATGGACTTGGGTGTAGGGGCAGTCATCATCTTACTTGCAAATCCATCAGACTCCAATGACCAGATACAAACCCATGATCACACAGATTGCTGTGAATAAGTTCAGTTGACGGCAAAATAAAAATACATTAACGTAAATGCATTTTCAATTCTATTGCATTTCTCATATTCTGTCCCTCTCTAATCTTTCCTCAACTTTCCCCCAGATAGATGGCAAGTGACATATGGTAAAACATGTTAAAAATTGACCTTAGTCCCTGGAGACATGGCTTATCAGTTAAGAATACACACTGCTCTTGTAAAGGACCCAAGTTCAGTTTCTAGCACTCACATCTGGCCACTCACAACTGCCTGTAACTCCAGCTCTGGAACTCCGATACCTTCTTCTGTACTCTGTAGGCACCTGTACTAACAGGTATACAGACCTACACATAGATACACTTAATTCAAAGCAAATATTTATGTATAAAATAATTTTCCCTAATTGACAAGAATGACTATAGTATATTGACTAGCTGGTAAATTCTTGCTGTAGTATTTTGCCCTTAAATATCAACTTAGAAGCTTAGAAAACTTCTATATTATCTCTCAAATTATCTTAGGAAAAATGATGGCACATTATAAGGTCAACATACTAATGCACAATAAACAGAGTTGACACTAATATAAACCCAGCGTTAGCCATCACGTTGGTAACAACATGTTCCATTTTGCTTCTAGGTGTCCATGTGTTTGGACTATGCTCCACGGCTCTCATTACAGACATCATACAGCTATCCACAGGATACCAAGCCCCATACTTTCTGACTGTGTGCAAGCCAAACTACACCTCTCTGAATGTATCCTGCAAAGAAAATTCCTACATCGTGGAGGATATTTGTTCAGGATCTGACCTTACAGTTATCAACAGTGGCAGGTTGGAAACAGTACTCTAAAACTATTCCATGCCAGGACCTGTGTCGTGCAATCATTGCACCACACAAGCATGCCATTTTCAGTCATGATGATCTGTATTTTGCAAATATTTCCAAGCAACAATCAATTCAATGACCATAACATGAGATCTGCTAGTGACTTGTTCCAAATCCTTCTCTTGAAGTCTCCAAATTTCAGTTTCACACTCTTGCTACAAGCCCTCCTTTGCCTGAACTCATATTTTGTGTTCTACCACAATTGGTTTAAGATATTAATGATCTATTCATCATAGCTAACAGACAATATGTGCATTGGACTCACTTAAGTCAAATACCAAAAATCTGTGTTCTGTCTCTTTTTTATCACTTATTTTAAAATTATGTATTTTTTTTCTTTTGCTCAAGTTTGCAAAGGAGCAGCATTTGCCTATGGCTGAATCTCTTTTCCTTGAATAAATACATGAATGTTTAAAAGCTCCTGACTTTATATTTCAGAAGGTTAAGGACATGAAACTACTACTACATTAAATTATTTTCAATCAACAAAGTAAAATACACATATAAGACAAGAGGAAGTTTTCTGAGGTGCTGAAAAGAAATCAGTAGAGAGATGCAGAGTTCTAGATAGTTATTATAAAAATTGGAGTTGTTATTACTGACTTCTCAACAAAGCAAATTCCCATGGACTTTTCAGTAATTTTGAATTTATGCTGAAGAACCATGCCCTGTATTCTTTTCAATACTTTTACACTTTATTGTCTATGTTGAATAGCAAGTAACAAATAATTAGAAAAGAAATAATATCAATGACTCTTTTTCCATGTTTTTATTCCATTGAAAGAAATTTCTAATCCTTTTCCTGTGTATCTTTTCTGTGTATGTTCCACTGATCAGTGTCCCAAATGAACCTTGCTCCCTAAGTTGTTCAACTTAAGAAAATTCTGTGTTGTTTTAGAAGTGACAGTCACATTTAAGTAGGCTCTACAGAGAAGCAGTTTGTTAAAACAAGGCTTTTCTGTGCGTTTTAGAGTATGAAAGTACATTAAGATCTACTGGTATGGGAAAATAATTTCCTTACTTATTGCCATGAAACTATTTCAGAGCAGAAAAAGCATTTATAACATCAAAGCCCTACATTTTATGAACTTTAACAAGGAATTGATATAACTGCAATCAAAACGCAGTTATTTTCCAACTCTTCTCAGACATCATCTCACGTGCTCCTTTGCCAACCTCATACTTATTTTCCACTTCCTTTCATTTCAAATTTTTACTAAAAAGTATGTCAACACTATTCGTTAATGCTCATGATTGCCAGCAGTGTCCCCAAGGGTAGTAAATCATACTGGGTTTTTCTCAGTATACCAAATATAAATTAGGGTTATAACTTCTTGTTTCATGAACTTTCGTTGAACATCTTACCCTTCTTTCTTGCGATGATGGCTGGCAGCACATTCAAACTAAAATGCATAATTTGGCTGTCTTCCCTTGGCAGAAAGTCATTCCCGTCCCAACACGCGACCCTTGCTGCCTTTGCTGCTGTGTATGTGTCGGTAAGTAAAAAGCTCCTGGTTGCTGAATTGTGACCTATAGAAGAGCTGAGGAATGAGTGTTTCCTCCAGGTGATGAATTAGATTATAATTTAATACAACAGCATCTAAAGCCATTATCAGATGTTACTTTTCATTTTTTTAAAAAAGGAAGAATCAAAGAATTTTTCTACAATGAGTCATAATATTTGTTTGCCCTTAGGCCCTTTGAACACAATACTTTGTGGGGAAATATTTATGTGATACACAAATGTGGCAGAAACGAAAGGTTTTTTGTTAAGGAAGTGTACAAAGACACAGACAGGAACACAGCTTTCAGTATTTATGTAACAATAGCAAATTCTAGGCCATGGTTAATTTGATAAGTGTTACACAATGAAGAGTTGTAGTGATGAGGCGAGCAGGCCTGCTTTTCATCTCGCCCGGCTCCTGCATAGCTAGCTTATACCCCCACAATAACAACACACAAATTGTATTCATTTAAGCACTGCCTGGCCCATTA